>APFE031164997.1:0-32002 GCA_000404065.3 Pinus taeda | reverse complement strand
ATTTAATCTTCATTAGAATTATTATATAGTGACGAAAAAACCCACTTCTTTGTTGAGAGGATGTATATAATTTTTAAACTGATTATATCAAAATCTTATCATTAATATTTTTCACTATTAATTTGTCAATATATATTTATTTTAATTATGGATTATGTAAGTATAGAAAGGAAATTTTTTGAGATGAAAATTTTGTTTAAATAGAAAGTTTTGAAAAAAATTATATTTACAATTCTAGATATTTGATCTTTTAGAGAGTTTCTAGATTTTAGTTATAATAAACACACATCATGTGTAATTTTTTATTGTTTAAATTTTATTTTTAAATACATAAATGATTGAACACTTGAATTATGTACACGCAACAACTTAAACTTGTAATTCCAACAAATTTTTGATGGATTTTAAAACAGAAATATATTTGGAAAAGGGCCAAATATAGAATAGTGAGACAATTTGAAATGTTCTAACCACAAAATTAATTGTTCAATTACTTTATATAATATATGTTGAAATGCTTTATTATGGTCAATATTAATTTATTTTTTCCTCTCTGTCTATATGGAATTGATATTATTATATTTGGGAGCGATTTGGAAGACGGCTTGGAAGATGAACCCTAACTCTGCCGCCTCTCTTCCCTTGGCCGTCGTTTGGTTTCCGAATGGCCCTGTTGTGTTTGCAGTCGAGCGTTTCAATAACGGTTTAATGGTCTTTACCTTTCTGCTAACCCGTAGGTTCTCCATTCGAAGGCAAAAGCTCCCCCCGCTCTCTTCTGCTTTGCTGTGGGCTCTGGGGCAGCCAAACTTCAGCCCTCTACTTTTTTAACGCGGTTATGCAGCACTTTTCAGAATGCCGATGCAGCGGCTAAGAATGCACAAGCAGAATCCTTTATCGCTTCTCCTCTGGCGGTGGATATTAGGAAGAAATCATCTGCTCGGGTAGGTTGTTTGCCATGATTGCCCCGATGGCAAGTCCAGGAAACGAAGACAAGCCTCCTCACTACTCAGATCTGCAGGGGAAAGAGGCACTCTGGCTTCTCTCCCTCGTTCCAAATACAAATCAAGCTCACTACTGGAAAAACTTTGCTGCAATGGGTGAGCTCGACGGATTTAGTGCAGGATCTCAAGCATGTACTGAAAATTAAACTGGGGATTCCCTGTGCAGCTCAACAGCTTCTCCACGAAGGTAAACAACTTGAGGATCCTTATCCCCTTTCTTTTTACAACATTAAGAGAGACGCCACCATTATTTTAACCCTTCGTTTGAGAGGAGGAGCTGTTGGAGAGTCATCCTCAGCTAAAGCATTTTCATACAAAGATGCACTCCATGCTCAGAAGCCTGAAAAGACAAATCCACCAGTTCAGGCTCCCAAACCTTTTCTGGTGGACAAACTGGAGGAAACCCCCTCCATTGAAATAAAGCATCCATCGCTGGATGAGCAAACCCAAAAGTTTGCAGAGCATGCCATTATCTGCAGGTTCAATGGGCTATGGCCTCTCACAGCAGACCTCTACCAGTGGATCCATTCTAACTGGACCAACAACTGCAAGGTTCTCTTTTGCTCAAGGGGCTTCTTCATTGTAGTGTTCGCCTTCGATGAGGACTACCAAAAAGCTCTAACTGCAGGTCCATGGTTTTGGGGCTCAACAGGTTTATTTCTCACCCCCTGGTTCCCTGATTTCGATCCAGCTACAACAGTCATCACCAAGCTCCCCATCTGGGTCAGACTCCCTAACCTCTCGGTGCATTTATGGCATTTTGTTGTTTTCAAAGGAATCAGTAATGCTCTAGGCCGCCTCCTAGACATAGATATCTCAAGAGGGGAAAAGGGCCTCTACACCTTTGCCAGAATCTGTGCAGAGATAGACATGAGCAAAGGTCTCCCTGACAAGATCAATCTCAAAATTGGAGACTTTCATTGGACTCAGGCCCTGGATTACGAGAACACAGCCTTTCGCTGCCGACATTGCCATCACATATGGCATCTTCAAAGCTCCTGTCCCACGGTGCCGGTCCACAAGAAGAAATTCAATCCTAAGCAGAAATCCAAGAGGTGAAAGCCTCACAACCCTCCCCCCATGGATGATTTTGATTTCGGCACGGATGATGAGGAGGAGACAGCGGAAGATATGGAAGCAAAACTGGCCCAGGATTTGCCCTCAGTTGAGCATATGGATTTGTCTATCCAGCCAATTTTATAGAAAAGGAATCATGAATCCTCTCCTTCGAATTCAGACAAGGAAACCTCTCCGTCTGCCCAGCTCAACTTGCAAACCTTGCCAGATCAGCAATGCTCTCATGAATGGGTCAAAGTTGGTAAAAAGAAAGGGAAAAAATGCCGATTAGTTGATTCCACCCATGTTGGGTAGAATCATCTGCTCTGCTCTTTTCTTCTCTGCTCCTCTTGTTTCTTCTTGATCAGCTCTCTTCTCTTCTCTCTCTTCTAGGGGCCGAGGTGGATAGGTTATCCTTTCCGGCTGCCCTTGCTCTTGCTTTCTTGGTTGTAATGTATTCTTGTACTATATTTTCCCTTAATAGAATTAGCTTTTACTGAGAAAAAAAAAATATGGAATTGATATTGAAATATGTTAGTTAATATGGATATTCAAATAATTTATTTTTTTACTTTTAATTACTTTATATGTTATTTATCATCAACATCAAAATATTTTATTTATCCCTTAGAGTGGGAGTGAAATATTTTTACAACACCTTTTTCATCTTGGATTGAGTGAGAGTGAGATTATGTAAGAGTGAGATTATGAATGTTTTATAATGATGTGAAAGCTACAACCAAATATGTATAATAATTTTGTTTTTTACTATAGTCAACATTATTTTTCTATTTAGAGAATAATTTTATTTTATTTTAAAAGGGACGGTTGTCAATAGATTGAGCATGGAAGGAATTACACATCTCCTTCATACAATACCCTCTTTGGGTTATATCAAAATTCCAATTTTAGATCAACCATCAATTTCCACATTTCACATTCAAAATGATTGCAAAAGACAGCTCAAACCTTTAAGCTCTTCAAAGATAGAATTTGAAAACACATTTAATATATTTCTTCATATTTTATCCATTTGATAGCAACTTTGAAATTACCAAATACGTGTAAATTGTTAATTCCTCTTTCATTCACAAGAAAAAAAATCGTTTTAGTGTCATCCATTCTACATAATTATTTATCCCCTCCACCAATCCAACGTTAATCTTATTGGAATGATTATTTACAAAGAATATGATCCCCCATAGCTTCCACATATAACAAGATACCCTTGTGACACTCCATTAATAAAAACCCCGAGGAAAATTCTTATCCATTTATTCTTGAACTATTACCCTCGGTAAGATTCCTCCTTGTCATATGGGAAATGACTTAGTACATTGCCTCCACTGGTTGCACACTTTATCAAAAGAACACATTTTTCTTCAAAATTGAAAGGTTCCTAGTAAACCATATCCCTTGGCCCACTAATAATGGAAGATCCTTTAAAGCCTTTGTTTGTGTATTCCTTGCCCAATTTCTCAGACCTTCATTAATAGAATCCATTGACCAGACATTTTTCAATCTTGTTAGCACCTCACTTCCAACCACACTTGTTTCGAATGGCCAAAATCCATGATCCAATAACTATTTGTCTCTTCATCGAGTTTCTAATCCATTTGATTTTTGGAATGTCAGTGAATTTACCATTCTAAAATATATACATAGAATTTGCACACAAATATCTATTAGTGTGTGCATTTTCTTTAGAAATGAATGCATGGTGCATATACATAAACATGGTTGAAAATTAGGAAGTTTTTTAAATGGATGTGTTTGATTTACATGGACCAAACCAAGAGATTTGTTAATCTCAACCTAAAGCCAAATTAACTACCTTGTCCACCATGTAGTTGGAAAAATGTGATCCCACTAAATTCTTTTTGAATTTAGCAATTCATGGATCTTAAAATACTGTGCACATGTTTATAGTGTGTGTTTATAGCATGTGTGAGTTTAAGAAACTCACATACATTTAAATTACATGCATGCATCATAATGTGAACAATTTTTTTCACCCTTTCTCACTATCCTTCCCAACACTCTTTCTCCTCCCTCCCTCTCACTCTTTTCCCTAACCTAAGAGTAGAGAAAAAATAATATAATATAAATGAAAATAACAAAAGAGAAATAATAATTCAAGATGATGGGTCGTGTCTAAATATATTCTTGTAACACAAAATCATAGTGCATTGTGATCAAAACATCACAATGCATTATAATAAAACAATAATTTATGATGGGTATTAGACTCATAGGGTCCTTTATTTATAGATTCCAAATCTTACCAACTTCCTTGAGTTGTAGAATATTCATTCGACAAATGGGCATTGACGGTTCCAACTACTTCCATGAAATCCATGTGTTTTCTTAGCTAGTTGATCATTCAATTTCACTCATTTGTCATTAGCTAGTCAACTTTCTAAATCGATTCGACCATTTAGTCGATTCATTTGACCACGTATTTAGTAGTTCTTCTAGTCAACTATTCAACCAATTTTCCTATAGTCAATTACTCGACTAACCTATCAACCGCATAGTTGAGTGCTCCACTATTCAACCATTGAACTTAATACTGGTTGTTAGTCAATTCTTCGACTGACTATCTCAAAAAGATCCAAAGGTGTGATGAAATAACATAAAATTAGGTTCTAATATCCCTCGTTCAACATAATTTTCTAGAGATTTAACAGGTGAAATTACATCTATAGGACAACTCACACTCCCATAATTGTAGCTTCCTCAAGACTAGGAATACCATGTATCTTAGGAAACTAGGCATCAATCAATGGCTTCATAAATATATTAGCGAGTTGATAATCAATGTTGCAATAGAAAAGAGTGACAATATTATCTTGAACCAGTTGTCTAGGATAATGGGGGTGAATTTCAACATGATTTATCTTACTTTGTGCAATAGCATTGTTGGAAACTTGAATTGCACTTTGTGTGTCACAATAAATATTATTTTGCAATGCCTCAATAAGAAAACTAAGCTCTCTTAAGATTTTATGAATCCAAGCTATATATGTGTTTGCATTAAAAACTCCATGATATTCTTCTTCTACAGTTAAAAGAGACTACACAATGTATCTTGCATGACCTAATCAGGTGTCCAACACTAATGCAAAAAACATAGTTAGAAGTGGATTTTCTGTCATTATTGTTGTCTACCAAAATGGAGTTGATGAAGATAAATAATGAGCCCAAACTTAAAAAGAGTTTGATACCAAACTAAGAGGTACCCTTAATCTAGAGAACAAAATGTGTTTTATCTTTCTAGTGTTCTCATAGATCTTGCATAAGCTAGGAAACCACACTAAAACCGAAATGAATGTTAGGTTTACTATGAGTATATTATAGATTATGTTACTAAATAACTATTGATGAAGGGTAACATCAAATTTCGAAGAGGGACACTCTTTGGTCAACATGATACCTAATTGAAAATGTGTAGCACATCGTATATAGACATTTATCTTGAATTGTTTTAGCAAGCCCAATACATATTTAGATTGACATAAAGAGAGACAAACATGAAAAAACAAGAATTGGAAACCAAGAAAGAAATATTGAAAATAAGAATCCATCATTAGTTTCTCATTGGATGTGAAATTTTATTATGCATCTAACGCGTGTCTACACTTGACATTTGAGTAAACCTATAAGGAGATAAGTCAAAAGTACAATTTTAAAAAATTAGTTTCCTTTACGTTTCTTTAAAAATTCATAGCTCTTATTTTATTCTTTCAGTTATTATTTTATTATTTTCCTTATGAGTCCCATTTTAGACCTTAAGATTCCCCTAATGTAAATCTTCAAAACCCATTAATAAAATTTTGAATATACTTTGCACCTAGCAATCAAGACTTATTAATGCAACAAATCTCATTGTAAATTAGCTCTATTGGTTCATACACACACTAAGTTTGCTCAAGGTCAAAAGGTCCTTATTGATGTTGTTGGAAGGTCCTTACTAATTCTTTCCCAACTCACATCCTTTATAGAATCCATCAAGTGGAATATACCTAGGTAGACCGACAACCATGTTTCATGTTTCCATTTTCTCAAGACATTAAAATTTTAAATGTTTGAGTTCTTCATTCCAAATTCAACTATGTTCATCAATTTGTGTAATTAGAGTAGTCAGTTTGGCATATAGTTGAGACAAGTCATAAAACTTATATATTCTATAACCCTGAAAACCCCCTTCGATGATAATGAAATTGTCTCTCTTTATATCCTTAACAATCAGCTAATTTTATCAAAAGTCAATAATTTTACCTATCTGTATTAATTGAGAAATCAGTAAAATATTTGTGCTAAGTCTTTGAGAATGATAAACATTCATAAATTTTCCATGTGGACAATGTACATCACTATGACTAGCAGTGGCAAGAAAAAAAATCATTTGCTATGTTTACTTTTCCAATGGATTCTTCATTATAAAACATGTACATTCTAAGCATTACCCACATTAAAATTGCATTCAGAGGTATATATTCATCTCCTTTCCAAATTAAACATTTCATCATGCAATTTGTATAGAATTAATCATTAAACCATTTATGAATTTCTTTAGACGATTTGCATGCAAACTAATATAAAAACTTCCTTAGTGCATATCTCCTAAATTATAGTAGTCCAAGTTCTGGAAATTGAAATAGATGATCAATTAGATTTCCCCTCACTATTATATTGAGTTTCAACTTCTAGAGCCTCCTAGAAGAATAAATATAGTAGAAATTTTGATCTTGATTTTATGAAGGAACGAAATGAAATGCATATATTAATAGGAACATAGATATACAATGAAAAATTAAACTCAATTCATTAATAACAAAGTACTGAAAATTTTTTTACATGCAGAATTGAAATAACTAGCTTGTGTGATGGTAGCTTATCTCTGAGAAGGGATGTAGCAACTACATGCCTTCTGAACTGAGTTACAATTATTTTCGAAGGCCTATTTATTATTCAGAATCAAGGGAAAACCATAAACATCTAAAAACCTAACCCTGGGAGATGAAGCAACAAAATTATGTGGACCCCATTGGAGTATATTGGTACATCAACTTCCCGAAGTTGTAACTTTGACATATGATCTATGTTTGGCGCGTACGATACCTCGTTATAAAAATATAAATGAGGACTACAAACTTGTATTGCAAACTAAAGGCTTGCCTGTTTTCCAAAAATATGTCATTTATGGCCTTAAAACAACTTTGAAGGTTTAAGACCCAAAAAATGCAAAAAATAGTAAACTATGCTATAATTAAGGAAATTGAAAGAAAAAATAGGGGGGATCCAAGTGAAATAATTGGGTGGCCATCAATATCCACCTGGACTAGTTCTCCCCCCTTAGGAATCAATGGTTCCCATTGTGTTGAGTACCTCCATGAGATGGGGAAATTTCTATTGAACTTGGTCCCTAGTGAGCCACTAGCCTTGGTGTTGGAAATGGCCAACTTTGACAACTTGATACAAAGGGATCTTCTACTAACGAGTGTTCTTGATCTGTGTTTCCATGATCCGATCAGTTGTGGTTTGTTCCATGTAGTCTGGGTTTAACTCTCTTGGTATTAGTTGTTCTGCAATGTCTAATGTGTCTAGTGACAGTAGAAAGTATGGCCAAAGGTGATCCACATTGAACACTGGGGGCAGGCCCAAGAATGGGGGAATGTTGAGCTCAAAAGCATTGTCTCCCACAATTTTTGTGATCATGTAAGGCCTATATCAGAGTGGTCTGAGCTTCTGATGTGCTTTGGTAAGGTGTTCTTGCTATAAATGCAACCAAACTTTGTCGCCCACTTGTAACTTGTGTGGCACCCAACATTGATCATGTTGATGCTTGTACTTGGAATCAAATTTATCCAATATGTCATCCACCTACTTGCGAATGTGTTGGACACGTTCAATAAATTGGGTTGCTTTATCAGCCTTAGACTGTAAATGCATAGATTTTGTCTATGTAGTCGCATGAGGCATGACAACATCAATTAGACACAATGGTTTTAAACCTAGACCTACTTGAAAAGGATTGCATCTAGTGAAGCTATGGAGAAATTTGTTATAATGATGATACACATAAGGAAGACTCTTATCCTAAGTTTGTGGATGCTTGGAATTGTACATGCGTAGTATGTGCATTATCAACATGTTGGAAACCTATATCTAAAAATTAGTCTAGGGATGGAATGCAGTTGAGTTGGTGAGATTAGTGTCCAAAAATGTCTAGAGGCTCGACCAAAATGTCCTCATGAACCTGTTATCCCCATTTTATATAATGGTCTATGGGATTCCAAAATGTACCAATAATCATTCAAAGAAGAGTTCAACAATGTCCTCTGCTATGATACTCTTCTTATAAGCCAATAATATATCCATAGTAGAAAATATATCCATGATCACAAATAAAAATTCATTACCTTACTTCGTAGAAGGGAGGCCTGATAGATAGTCCATGGAGATGGATTCCCAGGGTTGGTTGGGAGTAGGCATATAATTGTACAAACATTTATTCTTGATGGTTGGCTTGGCGATGGCATAGGAAGTGTAGGACCTGATATATTTTCTAATGTCTTGTGGGAGTTTTGGCTAATAAAAATACTTCTATAGTATGACCAAAATTTTCTCCAAACCAAAGTGTTCCTCAACTCGAAAATAGCGTGCCTCCCAAATCAGCTTGACACACTCACTTGAAGGAACACAAAGGTGGCCTAGGTAGCATAATAATGCATCCTAGAGGTGGAAATCTGAAATTTTCTTGCCAACCACTAGCGCCTTGTATGTGGTGGTAAATTGTGTATCATTTTTGTACAATTGTGGCCACATGGAGGTATTGTGGCCACAAGAGTTGAGAATGGTAGTTAGTGTTGCAACTGGGAGCTGACTAAGATAATATGCAACATGATTGGTGTTTCCCTTCTTGTATTTAATGTTCAAGAGGAATTGTTGCAGATATGTAGACCACTTTTAATATTTATTGTTTTGTAACTTCCCTTGTGTTTGGATAAATTGAAGAGGTCGGTGATCTATGTGGATGACCATCTCCTTCCCAGAATGTAATGTTTCCATTATTGGCACACCTGCACGATAGAATACACTACTTTATCATAAGTGAGGTCTTTCTGAAATATATCAAAAAGTGTCTCATTGTGATAGGCCATCGGATGCTCCTTTTGGGTGGGAACTGCACCAGTAGTATGCTCAGAGGTCTTTGTCTCAATTTCAAATGGTTTTTGCAGGTCTGGAAATGTGAGTATAGGTGCAAAGTATAGGTGGTGCTTCAATTCAACAAATGCCTTCTATTGGGACTCTAACCAGAAAAAATTTCTTTTGCTCCACCCTTGGTAACCTAACTCAGAGGTGAAGTGATGTGATAGTCTAAACACAAACCTCTGGTAAAAATTGGCAAGGCCCAAAAAGCTACGAAGATTTGTTAGAGTGGTCAAGGCTAGCCAATATTGAATGAATTGGATCTTAGTTAGATTCACATGCATGCGTTTCTCATCATTGGTGTAGCCTAGATATTGGATCTAGCCCATGCCAAATGTGCATATCTCCATGTTGGAAAATAGTTTTTTTTGTCGTAGGGTCTAAAGGACCTATCGAATGTGTTGTAGGTGCTCTTCCCAACTCTTGTTGAAGATTAGGATGTCGTCCAAATACACAACTATAGAAAATTTGGTTAATGTTCACAATATGTCATCCATCAACGTCATAAAAGTTGTAGGGGATTTTTTTAACCCGAAAGGAATGACCAACCACTCGAAAAGGCCCTCCTTGGATTTGAAGGTGGTCTTCCATACAGTTGTGGGTTCTATTGGAACCTAGTGATAGCCAAAATTCAAGTCGATGTTACTTAAATACTTGTCTCTCTTGAGTTGGTCAAGAAGGTAATTAATATGTGGGATTAGGTACCTGTTTCTAACAATGAATTTTTTTAATTCTTGATAATCAATACAGAGCCTCTAGGTTCCATATTGCTTTCGTATAAGTATAATTGGGCTCCCACAGGGTGAGGAACTTAGTCGAATGTAATTTTGTAGCAAATCCTAGATTTTCCGCATGCTTTCTTCATTTTCTAGAATGGAGTGACAATATATAGGCCCATTCAATAAAGGTGCTCTGGGAGTAAAATCAATCAAATTCTTGACTTGATAATGTAAAGGTACACTATGGGTGAGGATAATATGTCCCTATATTCTTCTACGACCTTCTCCACCTACTTCTTCACACAATGCCTCATCTGTCAAGGGTTTGATGTTGTAGGGAAGGCAACATTACTAGCTGACATGTAAATGTCATCCTTGGTGAATCTACCTAATGATGTATGACTGTGGGTGTGGTATGGTCAATAGGCCCAACCACTTCACAACCTCTACTAAAATGAGGTTCTTTTGGCTTTGTTTCGACAATGAACTGTAACAGAGAACCCTTCACCAACATTTATGAGTGGAAGACACTCTTCCCATCCTTTGGACCTTCGGGCTCAATCTTCTGGACCTTGGTGGTGGCAACGGTGGCACTAGGTTCTAATTCAATAATCTACTTGCCCTTTTAGTTCTAGCTTAGAATTAGAACATGCATTACAATCTGAAGCTTTCAACTTGGCCACCAATGACTGCTTGGCATGACACTTATTTGTGTTGTGAGTGGGGCTCTTATGGAGCTCACACCACTTTCCCATTTCCTTCTTTATCTTCGTGGTGTTATTCTTTCCTTGCAACTTCGATGGGTTGTCTTGGGTCGCTCCGCATTGGATTTGTCCTATGTTCTATGGTTTGGGGTTGCTCTTTCCCTATTTTTGATTCACATATCCAAAGTCGCGCTTATTTTGTTTAAATTTTTGTTAAATCTTGGAAACATATCAATATGTTGCACCAAGTGAGGAAATGTCCTAGAAATCCATTTTGTCCTGAATGTATTTGTGTAGAAAACCATAGTACTTAAGCACCATATGTTTCTTAGAGTCTTTGATACCCAACTTTATGCGTAGAGTATGAAAATTATTTATGAAATAATGCACATCTTGGTCCCTTTTCTATTTTAGTGTGGTCCACAATATGTACTTGACCTCATAGCTACCCACGGGGTATATTGGTCCTTGACAGTGTCTCGACTCTCAGAAGAGTTCCAAGAGGGAGCGGCTGTAAACAAAGGAGGTTCCTCAAACCTTTTCTCATAGTAAGTTTCCCAGTAGTCCTTGACATGGGGGGTAGCATTAGGTAGTGCAAAAGTAATGTTCTCACTATTAGAGAAACTATGGACTAAAAAATAACATTCCAACATATTCAGCCGTTTATCTAAAACATATGCCACTACAACAGAAAAGGTCATTGTTCAGGGTCAAAAAATGTCACCATAATCTCATTGGTGATGGTCAAAATAACGTCTGTCACCAAAAATTGAATGTCACTAAAGGTGGCATCGCAAAAAGTATAGGTGTTGTGGTGACAATCAAGGTCTATCATGAATATTAATTATAATGATGGATAGTGGCCATCACCATTTCATATGAATAACAATGATTTATGGTGATGGACCTTTCATGGACCTCACTATTGATGCATATATATGGCGACATTCATCGATCGTCACCTTTTCATATTTTGGTCAGGGTCAAAAAATGTCATCATAAGTTCATTGGTGACGATCAAAATAACTTCCATCACAAAAATTTGAACGTCACCAAAGGTTGTGTCACCAAAAGCATAGGTGTTGTGGTGACATTCAAGGCTTGTCACAAATAATGATTATAATGACGGATATTGACTGTCACCATTTGATATGAACAATAGAAATTTATGGTAATGGACCTTTCATGACCTTCACTATTGATGCACATATATGGTAAAGTTCATTAACTATCACCATTTCATATATAAAAAAAGACTTTTGATGATGGGCATTTAAGAACCCTCACTATTGATGCATATATAGGGAAAAGTAGCAATTTTCACTATTCCCTATGAATATTAGGGCATGATGGAATCAAACCACCATACACCTTGTAAAGCATGTGATATTCCATTGAGCTATCACCCTTCAAAGAATTAGACCTTGAAACTTTATAATTTCTATTTTATAAAACATTAATTAAATTATAAAAGAATCAAATCACAAGGGAAACTATAGATACTAAACAAAAATTATTAATTTATATGAAATGAAAATTCCAATAAAATCCAATTAAAGGAACTTTTGTTAGCACACCATAGTCCACAAGTATAGCACTAGGATCTCATAAATTGTCAATAGTAAACTTTTTATCTATGTAAAGTAACTGATATACCAGCTAAACATAATATATCAGAGTTGCCATGAGCATCACCCCCCACTATTGTAGTCATAATTAAGCTTCTAATATAATTTCACATTATTCTTCTTCTTCAACTTCCTCCAACCATTTCATAAAAGGTTCTAATGACTTCACAAAGGTTTACTTGAAATGCCCAAAATCACATTAGATCTTATTTTCACCCCGAAAAAACTAAAACTATAAGAACAATATTAGTTTTATGAAATCACAAAAGTTTCTTAGTCAAGCATTTCAAGTCTCATTTTAATAGAGTTCAAAACTCTCTAAATAATATAATTAGATTTGTTACACCTAAATTAATTAAATTTCTTCATAACAAAAATGTGAAGAAACCAAAGAATAAAAGAGTGTTAGGTCGTTAATATCTTCCCTTTGGGTTACCACCTTTGTGAAACCACATCAAAATAGTATCTTCAACAAGAACTTCGTCATGGCAGAGAGACCTCATAATTTTAGGAAACGATTTCATGAGTTTAGCATCTTCATAACATTGAATTTGAATCTTGTAAATTATCTCCAACTATAGATTTTCAGTTGCACAGGAAGTATCAAGGATTTTTACCCATGTATTAACCTGATAATTCAAAAAAGTAGAGAAACATTTTAGTAAAATATGCAAGTTTCATACAATTTACAAAAAACCCACAAACAAAACTTCTAATAATTGAATTGTTAAGACTTGAAATAAAATAACGGAAAACTAATGAATTCCAGATGCCAACGAAAAAACAAAAGGTGTTATCATTCTACATACAAAAGGAAAATATCCATGTTATATGGGTAGCCATTATAAGAAATATTGCACACGAAAGTTAATAAGTACATTATGATAACCCAACGGGTTAACTCAATCAATTTTCACTCACCAGCTTTAAGGTAGAGAGGTCATGGGTTCAAGTCTTGTAAAGTCCCTCTCAGTTAGGAGTACATGCTATAGACCAACAACATTTACCATGGCTACCATTCATAGGAGTGTGAGGAATTCCCTCAAGGATTTCCCCACTGAAGTTTTCCATAGCAAAAAAAAGTTCACGTTGGATGGAAAACTAGGGATACAAAGATTGCATGCATAATTAATCCCTACATGCTACATATAGACAATGCAAGGAAAAGATAATAATTCCCTCAAGCCAAAGGAGATCTCTTGCCAAGAAATGCATTCTCTCACTGCGAAGTTTGATTATTGTATCACCTTTGATATAAAATGGAATTAACATCCAATCTAGCACTAGCATGAACAAATTATTGACTTATGAATTCCAAGTGAGATAAAATGAAAACACATTAACAAAATAGTTTAAGAAAATTTAAGATATGTTAGAAAATCCAGTGTAACGATATTTATGGTCAAGAAAAGACATGCAAACTCTTTACATTGAATGAAACCTTCATGTAAATATAGGTTGAAGGATTCAATATTCCACGTGTATACATTTTGTAATTAATTTCCAAAAAAAAATATCTATTGAATTGACAGTTATATAAAAAATATTTATATATACATCAATAAAACACAATAAACATGTGTAAGAAGCAAAACATGATATCCAAAGTAAGAAACAAAGTATCCACAATTTCATTCAAATTTTAACAAATATTGTCTATGAAATTGAAACATTCTATTTTCTCGCGCACATCAAAGAAAGGAGAAAAGTGTGTAACAAAACATGATTCTTAAAAGTAGAAAAATGCAAGCCATGGGGATGACACTTAAAACAGTTATCCCTAGACCCATTTTCCAATTAGATTCTAATATTGACTAAAAGCTATAAACATATTAAACGATTGACAAGAAGAAAATACTTCTCAAAATTCAGTAAAAATCCATAAAATTGTTCATGATATGATGAGGCATAACACATGTGGGGAAAACAAAAGATACTACATGGTGAGAAAAGATTAAATACTCACTTGACAAAATGCCAAATTTGAATTTTGTTGCTATATTTTTCCATACCACTATACAACATCTAGAATAGCATCCCATAAGATATGCACTAGTTCAATATCATGTAACATTGACTCTTTATGGCACTGCTTTACAATTTCAATGACTTCGGAAATATCAACATTCACTGCAATCAAAGTTGTTAATGCCCTTTCATGTCCTTTAATTTCACATCAAATATTTTCTTTTCATTATATCCAACAAGAGATCCCAAACGCTCCTTACTGCCACACAAAAAGAAAAAAAGACATAATTTAGTAACAATAAACAAGAAATACATGCGAATTCAATAAACAGTTTGGTTCCAACAAAAAAGTCTAAAGCTTCAGTGGTGTATTTCTATACTGGGAACAAATCAAGAATATTATATTTTGTCTTCCCTCACTTCAACAATGTTATGATATCATCAAGATTGTTCTCAACGAGATACTCCTTGAAAATCCTTGTGATGAACGAAAGCACAATCCCCTTGGAAACCGGGTTGTCTTTGATAAGAGGTTGAAAAACAATTTCTGGTGGAAGCCCAGATAATTTCTGAGAGAAAGTAAGTGCCATAAAAATGGAAAGTTTTTTCCTTTCATTATCCTAAAAAAACTCAAGGGACTGCAAAAACTTCACATAAAATTTTCAAGATTCTTGATGAGGAAATACCTCCTGTGAACTATCTTCTATATATATAGAACAGATGGCAAGATATTATGCCTTGTAGATCCACAATTCAAAACATCATATGGATGTTGATCCCCTTCTTCAAGTTTTATGGTTCCCATTGTGTGTGACCTCCAAAGAATACGATGTATAATTCAATGACCATCAACATTAAAAGCCTATTATAGTTCTATAGAAAATAAATTCATTGAAAAGATGATAGCTAAATTGACGATCAATTATAATCTAATACAAAATCATGTGAATTTTGTGTAGGAC
This sequence comes from Pinus taeda, assembly GCA_000404065.3. Classification (NCBI taxonomy): domain Eukaryota; kingdom Viridiplantae; phylum Streptophyta; class Pinopsida; order Pinales; family Pinaceae; genus Pinus; species Pinus taeda. Next base: position 16,749 of record APFE031164997.1, on the reverse strand, counting down.
ATCTATATTTCAAATGTAAGCAAAGAATTCAAAAATGAGGTAAAAATGTCTCAACTCGCCTCTTTTGAAAAAGGAGAGCTAAGGAAGATCGACAACTTGGCATGCCACACCTCAAAGCCCAAGGAAGAGGGAAAGCACGGCATGCCACAAATCAAATCCCTTTCCCTATCATCAACCAATCCAAAATCCTCCCCATCAAGCCTAAGTTGTAAATTCTCTAGACCCTAGTTTAAGGGACACATTTCTAACACTCTAAAACCTTTTATGGAAACAACCTACACTAATTCAAATCTAAATATGAACGTGTAGAGGAAACTCATACTCGTCTTGGAAGAAAAAAATAATGAGTCCAAGTCATAAAACCTATTTGTTCCATTATTAGAAACAATAGAACCCCTGGCTTCCCTTGCTACAATCACTAGTTTGGGTAAACTTGATACCTTCAAGTTTCATGGATATAAGAGCAGAAGCACAATGTAGCATTAAAATGTTGAACAAGAACATAAACAAAATATTATGTTTAGCATTCTGGAAATCTATAACACACCTACAACTTCTTAAAAGCATAGAGAAGAAGAAATATGCTTAACAATGATTCCATCCTTAAAATAAAGAGTAAAAGAGTTAATCATGATTCACTCTACATTACAGGACCATAGGAAAATATCAACACAACATTTATCATTATAATTAGAGTAGAAGAAAATGAGAGTGTGTGCAAATCTAAGAATGTACCTTTACCTTTGAAGGTTTCTTAATAACAACCTCTTATATGCAACAACTTTTATGGATTTAACTCTTTCAAACCTATTGCATATTCCCAAAACATCATAGTCTTATTTCCTAATTATATCACAAAAAATTGATAATCTTGCTAACCCACACACAAGCAGCTAAGAATTACAATTACAACAAAATCTATTATTCCTATTCTATTGAAATATAAGTTAGAACTATTTAAATCACTTCCATATTCCATAAGTACTAAAGCTAAGTTGCTTTGAAACATATACACATGCAGACACTGATATACCATATTTCTTAAAACTCAATATCTGGATGAAGGGAAACAAATTATACACACAACAAACATATACAACATAAAGTTTTTTAACTTAAGATATAGATATAGAAAAATGGTATTAGAAAAATGTGTCCACACTTACTAAAAACATAGATAATTCACATTTTCAAATGTGTTTCGCCTCAAATCTCTATTACAAAATTTAGAAATGGAAACTGCTATGAAAGGCTCATATTTGTCAGTTTTAGCATTAGGGAAGGATTGTTTATAAGGAAAATTAGGATTTTAGATCCCCATACTTGGCATCTTTTAAATTTTATTTTATATTTCTATGTTACATTTAGAAAAAACATTTAAGGATCTAAAAACTAGCCATTTTTAGCTAGAAACAGATCTCGAGTGGATCCCCCAATACTTCCGAGCTTGAAACATATCTTGAGTGGATTTGAACATGCAGAGACGCAGGCCCCATAACTATGGTCAAAAGATTATCCAATTCTAAAGATTAAATAAGCAAATATATATCCCCGCCATAATAAAATTGAGTTAATTCCAATGCTTGGCATGTTACAATTAGAGAAAGTAGAAGAATTGGAATGTTCAATTTATCCATCAAAATATCAGATCCTTGCCAATTTTTGCAACAAATATAATATGAAATCAAGAATTTCGATCTTATTTAAGAGATTTTGAATCTTTTATACTTTTAAGCATAAAATTTGAATGCATAGAAAAAATGTGGATAAATGTAACTTGTGAAGATAAATAATCTTTTTTTTTTTGTCAAAATAACAATTTATGCAAAAAATTGACTAAACCATTGCAAAAGGTCATTCTAACAGGTAAACATGAATGTCAAACTTTCAAAACTAACAAAGTAGTTGCAAGTTTAATTCCCCATGATTATTTCTGTGAAGAGATAATAGATCCCTTAGAATAACCCAAGATCTCCTTCATATTTATTTTCTAACAATGGTTTCCATCGACAACAATTTCCCTAGCATTGCTCTAGGTAAAAATCTAGTGTTTTCATAACTTAAGATATGTTTGATCTACATTAAAGGCCCTACCATGTTCATGTTCCCATTCTTAACTAATGACATTTTATTTTTAATCTAAACTAAACATGGTATATAGCATAAAGCTATCTATATTAAAGCCTTTTATGTGCGCAATCTTTCTCACATGTCATTTATTATTTTTAAAGACCCCTGCAGTATTTTTATGAAGGCCTTGTAATGAAGCATGTGCCATTTGAGTAATATTAAGTAAGGAATTTATTTGTCTTATTATAAATTCCATTATAGTAAACTTGCATCTAACAAAGGTTGTTGCTTTGAATAACATAACATCACCTTCAAAACATTGTTTTAGAGTAGCAATCTTAACTCTCCAAGGTTAATTTTCTGCATAAATCTCAACAATTTAAGGTTGATTTGTGGCATGCATAACATCACTTATTAACTTTCTGTATTCAAACACTATCCCTTTTGGATTCATGCCACTTTGACTCCATTTGGCCCATATATAGATTGGCACATGGTCATCGGGTTTCTACCTTCATACTCCTTTCTCGAGGCACTCACTTTCTATTATACTACTACCATACGTTTTTCTTAGGCTTCATATCACTAAATCACCTTGTGCGTCCACTCTACAACCTTAGCCATCATCTCTTCGAGGAAAGCCCCCAAAAGAGGGAGGAAGAGCTATCGTGGTCACAATATGTATCCTTTTTTAGTTGCACATGAATAACCCTTTGATGCTTGGGAATTTACATCATACATCGGTGCTATATTTTGTTTTAACAAAGCATATTTGTTATCAAAAGCATGAAAGAAAATTATTGAAAATTTCATGGGATTAAAACAATTTGTCCCTATTAAGTTGTCATTTTTTCACATCTATCTCATGACCAATTAACTGCATTCAAATTTAGCTTTATTTGTAAAATATTAAACTTTGCAAGTGATTTGATTTGCTACATCCAGACTCCATTCAATAAACATGCACTAATATTATGTGATCCTAACATTTCCATTGCTATTGTGTTTTGTAAATTTTTACCTTGTCTATCATTCCAAGACTTCCCAAAGGTTGGAAGCAGATATAGTTAATCCTTGTTCAAAATATTAAACATAACTGCTCATTCTGTGAAATTTAAAATTGAATTCTTGGTTCTGAAAAACCCTATCCAATTTTGTGAGCTGAAAACCATCAATTAGAAGTTTTACTCTAACAATTGGCTTGAGCTATGTTAAATTCATCTTAGATATGATATATGCACATTTCACCTATCCTACCATATATAACAACAAAATAAAAATATGATGGAGAACTTAGCTCCTTTTCAAATCAATAGACATGAAAAGGATGCATGAAAATTTACAAACCAAACTTTTTCACTCTGATGGCCTTCCTTCAAAATAACTCACTTTGATATGCTTGATTGCAACATCTGATCCCTTCCATTTTCCATGATAAACCATCCCATATGTGGCAGAACAAAGCTCTGATATTTGTTCCAAGTTAACATTTTTTTATTGTTTGGATTGAATCACATCATAAAGAATAAGTTGAAGGACATAATTTCCATGTGACTCCACATGCAAATTTAGGACAAAAAATTAATGAACACATCATGCTTCAAATCAAAACATTACTCTCAAAGAGAAAATTAGCAACTTACTTAGAAATAAATGAAGATTGAAAAATATTAATTGTACCTGTATATTTATCCAATGCTTGGGACTTATCTTTTGTTGAAGCACTCTTTTCCATGCCCAACGAATGATTGTGGACATCTTCATCTAACCCCAAAGAACCATTTTGGCCCAAAAATAATTTCATTCATTTAAATGCAAACACAAAGAGGAAATCGTAGAGAATAAACATGACAAATAATTCAACTTACAAACAAGGTAGTTCCTGCTATGCATACCTCAGGAACTTCTTATTGCACTACATTTTCTTCCAGATCTAAAATAGGCATTGTTGTTCCAACACGATCATTCTTATAGGACACTTGTTTTACCTCCTCTTTTGCTTTTGCAGTAGAAATATTCTTATCTAGTATCTCACATTTTGAAGTCATGGATGGAAATAAATTTGGACCATATAAAGATGAATACATGTTTCTTGATGTCCTATTAATATCCTCACCCATTTTACCATTCAAGTAGGTTTTATCCACACCTTCGACTTGCCTTGGTAATTTTACGCCATTTGAATTGCAGTGATCCAAGATCTTTTACTTATGGATGTATCAAAATTGCATGAAATAGAGCTTATTAACCATGGAACTTAAAAAGAACATACACAAAGTGGAAATAATAAGATAAGAAAGAAAACCATGACATAAAGATTTGATTATGGAGTTCATCCAATTTGGACTACATCTCTAGGCCTTGCTCAATAGTGGGGAGGCCTTCATTTATTAAGTGGCATAAAAAGAGATAAAAGTACAAGCAACATACTTTACAATCCTTATAACTCCAAGATGGAAGGTGTATGAATAATGGAGAGTCGAGCTTTAGAAATAGATAGTACCAGAGAAAGCCTGGCAAAAAATTGTGCAAAAACGCTTATCTGAACACCCAATTCGGATAATCGGGACTTCTGCATATTCTTGAAACCTCCCTACTACTCAAGGGAAGGTCCTGACCTACTGCCAGGTCAGGTTCTGTTGCATGCGATGGCTTGTCAACTAATTTTCCAGTCATATCCCCCTTCCTCCGACATAAATGGTCCTTTATATAGGCTGGTGACAAATCCCTCAAACCTCGGGCAATTCCAAATGGACGTCGAAATTTAGCATGCAATATTCTTTTAAGACCAAGGATCTTGGGCCTAAATGATACATGGAAAAAAACCTTACAATTATGGCGAAATCCCTTACAAACATGGCACGAAGGTTCTTTAACTACGTGTTGAAACCGACTTCTTTCACTTTCGATGTTTCCCCCATCGGCGTTCCCAATCGATGGACAGACCAACCCATGGATAAAGCACCCTATGATAACCATGAACCCGTAGGGAGTATTAACCATGACATATAAAATATTGCATCCAGGAACCCCATCACAAATTGCAATCGGCGGAGCCCATCGGCGTACAGACCCAAACAAGCATTCTGCAATAACACGGACCCATCGAGATTATTAATCACAATGTATAAGACATCGGGTCTAGAGCCCCATCACAAATCTCAATCGGCAGAGGCCTGGGTGATACTCCATACAACTTCTCTCATTGTGATCTGTGATTGCAAATTTATCGCATCACAATCGGGCTTGTATAGGGGTTGATTCGTAAACAGTTGTCTTTTGCAATTGTGATATGCGGTTATCACATCACAACTTTTCTTTCCTAGGGCCAATTTTCCTTAAGCCGCTTCTTCTTGTTGTTGCAATATGTGATATATAGGACCAATGGCAGCCTGCCACTTGGCACTTCCCCATTCACTGAGAGTGTCTGCCACGTCATCTCCTCTTGCCACCTGGACAAGTCAAACATAAACTTTGACTTACTCTAACTTCTTTGTATGAACTTAGATTTGAGTGCCATTCACATCATTGGAATCAGGATGATGAACACTTTGATCCAATGCTGAGTTTATTCAAATTCTACCACTTTGATTTTTGAGCCTCTTACCATGCCACTGGTACTTCTTTAAAGATCCACCTGGATCACGTACTCCACTAACAACTCTTCTATGATAAGAATCACCCTGTCACTTCCAGTAATGGTACTTTTCTCTTCCTCGTTATGTTTACTTCCTTCTTCGAGTTCTTCCCACAAGGTCTCTCGTACAGTAGTGTCGACACTATTCGGTGGAGTTTGATCGTATATTGGAACAATCATAGAGGTCACAACATTTCTTCTTTTAGGTGAAGAAACTTATACAAAAGTAAAATTTTCAGAAGTTGTTGCATCAGTAGGTCTGTTAGGTACAAGAGCAACTAAAAAAGTTATTGCGTGGAAAAAAATCGGTGCTAAAAAGAACTACATTATCCTCCAAAAGGGTGAATGCATTAGGTTTGCATGAAATATTAGTTCCCCTCAGAAAACCTGTATTCCTCTTGAACGAATCATTGACTGGAAATTTCATTTCCTCATTCTCCCTTGTGAAATCGAAATCCTTAACAAGTTGATTGTCCTAAAAAAGGCATTTGTATTCTTTTACAAAGCATCATTTGACGAGTAATTTGGAATATTTTCTCCAGTTGCATCATTTTATTTTTTATATGTGTAAACATTCTCCATCCTATCTATATTATTCCCATCTCATTAACCAAGAACAAATTTCGCATCCTCACCTTCTGAATCTCTATGAAATTTGGGCCTTTTCCCATCACTTGACTGCAAATGAACCACAAAGTTATGATCTGAATGATTTTCAATCCTCATATGCTCTAGCTTCCTTTGTGGATCATTTCCCAAATTAAGTGCCTTTAAATCTTGTAAAAGATTTTCTCCACCATGCATGGCAGCAAAGTTTTCATTTTCTACTCCTAATTTTATAGAAAAAACCTTGTCTACGGAGATGTAACATGGAAAATTCTACCAGGATGCACACTAGATAACACCTTGGATAGTGATCCCAAATGTTTTTTTCCCTAAATCACTATGCATATTGTCCCCTTCCACGTGAATGCCATTCACTTCTCCATCAACCAACATTCTTGTTTTTTCTACTTGATGATTCACTTGATGGAGAACCAAGCCCTTTGTTTTTTCTCTATCATCCTAAAAAATAGTAGGCTGTTCAGTCTACTCTGCAACATACATCCTGTGGTCTATTCTAGAATTTAATTTCTCTATGGATAACTCCCTCGAGACAGAAGGGTAATAAGAATATCTCTAGGTGGAGCGATGGAAGATTGGTAGGTGCCATTTGAAAATCCAAATAGGGTGAAGATGGATAGTCATTCAAATTGGAATTGTTTCTCCTTTGTGAGTAGGAAAGAATTCACCACAAATAAAGCTTTTGATCTTCAATGCTTCTATAGTATAAAAATGATAACATTTCGCTTTTTGAACTCTTCATAATATGAGAAAAATGATTAGTATCAATTAAAAAGACAAAATAACAATAATAACAATAACGAGAAGTAAAATATATTGTGAAAAAATTCTTTACCTTTTAATTGAAAAAATCTTAATAAATTTTATTTCAAATTTAACAAATAATTTTATTGTATAATAAATAATTTTATGCTTTCTATTATTAACCTTATTAACCAAAAAATTCTTAAAATACAATAAGGATTTCAATTTTGGGCCTGGTCAAACCTAGCTGTTAGAGGCCTGGTTAACCGTTACCCTGCTGTTGGAATGGCCTGCTGTCCTTATTTATTGCATCGCTCAGATTGGATCTTCAACTAGTCCTGACGATGAACCCATTGACAAATGATTTTTTTATGTGATTTTGCCGAAACTATTCTCTAAACAAAATTATGGATCACAGGAGTCTAAATTCCTTAATAAATATAAAATATTTAAATGAATGAAAAATAAAAATAAAAAATTTGGGACAAATACTTTTTAAACCAGTCCTAGAAAATTTACTTCGCAAGCAGTACGTTGAAATTTACATCCTGGCTGCAGACTTGGAATTTTGAAATTTATACCTGAGCAGCAGACCTGGAATTTGACGTGGAGATCTTAGCTGCATGCCTTGACGTTCCACAAAAAGTTATTTTTCTTTCTAGACATATTTTTATAGGTAATAAAATGATTTAAAACCTCAACAAGGACAGGTGGAAAAAATTTTAAACCCTAGGTTTGGAGTGTAGCCATTTAAATGAGCCATCATAAATTCTAATAGCTGAGTACATGTGTATATTGAATTGGTTGGTTTCTGGATAAAATAATTCCCTATCGTTCCCTCTTTCGCGAGGCAAGTACCCTTTGGTTTCTGGATAAAATAATTCCCTACAGTTCCCTCTTTCGCGAAGCAAGTACCCTTTTTAATTAAGGAGATTGTTTTTTGTCTTCATAATTATGGAAATGTTTGCAATATTTTGATAAAATTGGATATACTTTTGTAAATTTAAATTATAGTGGTTAACTTTCAAGATTTTAAGTATTTTAAAGATTTATAAAATTTATAATAGTGTTGAATTTATTTTTACTATCAAAAATATGATTCAAACACTAAAAAATTTCTTACATTTTTTTATCCAAATTCCCAACACTTTTAACTACCCATACAATTCTTCGACCTCCTTAAATAACTCTATTGTTTTTATTATTATGAGGATCTACCTCCTTAAATAACTCCATTGTTTTTATTAGGATGAGGAGTGATGGGTTATGACAAGGAGTCTATCTTTGAGGATGACCGGTTTGTTGATATTGAACTATATTCAATTAATTCCTCATACATTATTTCTAGCTTGTTGGGCTACATTTCTGAATTTTTTTTTATATAAAATGTTGTGATCTACAACTTACATAAAAAAAACATACACGCCCATGCATATGCATGACAAGTAACCTTCATGAAATTTTGACTTCACAGACTAAACAAACTTGAAATTCCAAATTCCAAGGCTACTTGGCTGAATGTTCTGAAGATTCATTACCTTGTATCCGTAGCTTCCGGAAAGATTAGCGGAAACCTCGACAACTGTCGTGTGACATACGAGTGAGTCCGAGAAAACACGGTGAGTCCGAGAAAACATGCAATGGAAGGCTTCTGGGTATGATCAAACTGGCGAATTCCTCAAACCCTTGTCAGATGGGATAATTTGTTCGCAAAGAGGCGCAGCGGACTTTTCTCACATATTGCTACCGGCTAGTAAACGATGTTAATAGCCCACGTTAAAATGTTGTTGAGGGTGCCCTATGTGAACTTGAAAAGTCGTCGTGCTTGTCGACTGGAACCTCTGTCGCATGTGAAGTCATGAGTAACATTAATTATTTCTCTGGACTTTCACCCTCTTCTTGAGAGCAACAGGGTTGTCTTGAGTGAACTTTCAAAGTTGTCTACTTTTTATTTCGAATTCATGCCTTGCTTGTTCTTTGAACTTTTAAAGTAACACTAGGGGAGAGATGTCTAATGTTGTGCAGGACGAATGATTGATATAGTACTCTTCTAGTCCGCATGGGGTAGCTCAAGTGGCATTGGCCATGGAAATGAAGTCTCACCGAACCGGAAGTCTTGGGTTCAAATCTTGGGCTACCCTTCCCCCGTAGTGGGGTATGTAATGGACATGAAAATCGGAGAGTCCTACCAAAGCTTACAAAAAAAAAGATATAGTACTCTTCTCACCAAACCACCAGAAATTGAGACTTTTGCAACCAATATTTAAACAAAGATAAATAACATTAAGTGCAAATAAGTATTAATTTGTGTCTAAGATTTCCCAAAACATTGAATGGGCCATCTTTATACTTAAGAGTGCAAACCATATTGACCCAACTAGAAAACAGATAAAACCATAAATGCTTCCAAAATAGTCTATTCCAAAAGTACAAAGTAGCAGTCACTTCAACTCCCACTCATCACAACTGAAGCTTTGTATTTCAAATAAATATCCATACCTGCACATAATAAAAGTGAATGTATGTCAACCCCTTATGTTCAATCAATGACACCCAACCCAATAACATTTAAACCCATATTTGCACATAATAAAAGTGAATGTATGTTAGTCATAATTGTTGTATTATTCAACATTTAAATCCCCTATGTTCAATAAATGACACCCAACCCAATAACATGACTATTTTATTATTCAACATTTAAACCCCCTATGTTTAATAAATGACACCCAACCCAATAACATTTAAACTCACTTTGTTCAATAAATGACACCCAACCCATTCTATTTCTCATTAAAACAAATCAAAACACATAGATCAACAAATAACAAATTCTCAATCATTGGATCACATCAAATTAAATCCAGATCACACATTTAAAATGAAGCCATTGCAATCCATATCCATCCTTACCACCAACTAAATTCAAGTGCCAAAAACAATAAAAGAAGTTCAACCACTTTTGAAGTTGCATGTTATGCTTTAAAACTATTCACCAACCTTGAAGACAAAACATCATAGAACAATTGCTAGTATATCTAGGTTAGTTATATCAATTACAACACATTTTTCTTACAGTTCTATTTTCATTTCTCATGGTTCTTACATTTTTAGTTCTTGCAGATTCAGTTTCATTTCTTCTAGTTTCAATTTCATGAAAATCAACACACAGTCTAGGGTATTCTCTCTTAGGTCCATAATTATTATTTTAAGGGATGGATAAAGACTAACAATATAGAAAGCTAATGGGACGACATTAATAGTATCAAGTTGGTAAATTAAAAAAAAACTGGTAGATGAGACAAATTAATGAAGAAAATGACTCTAGTCAGTACATGAAGAGAAACAGGGTGTCGCTTGGTACCTTTAGCACATCAAGAATCTCATGTTTAAATACAGAAGCAACATGCAACAATAAAAAATTGAGTGAAAAGAGAGGAACATGTTGAATGAGGATTTGGGCAAAGAAAGCCTCAAGAACCACTTAGGTAACATAACACATTGAAGGGATTAAGACAAGATGGGAGTCTGACAAGGAATGATGTAGGGATTCAAACAAAATGCGGCAAAACATAAGAAGTATGCCTGCAAAATATTCACCCACATTGACGTGAAGATGGAATTGCAATTCATGTACATGGATTTCAACTAAGCCGACCTTTGAAGTAAAGATATTCCACAAGATAGATGGTTGAAGATACCTCCATATAGATCTTGTTTTTCCTGTTTTAAACCTTTAATGTCATTGAGAGGTTTGGACCCATTACCCAGGTAAAGGCTTCTCATTCATATCTGAACAATTTAGATATCCTATCCACAATGAACAAACAAACCTAGAGACAAAGTTTCAAATACATTTCTATCTCTACTGAATGTAAAAATGCATTTATAGGATACCATTCCAAATATCAGAGTCCATAGCATAAATGAGGTTAGAAATGCCATGCATCTATGTGAAATTAACATTAGAAATTTATCATTTTTTATATGATTTATGAATTAACACACCAGACTAGGTTATTCTGAGTTCTCTCTTAGGTCCATAATCCTTATGTTAAAGGATAGATAAATATTAAAGACTAACACTATAGAAAGCTAATGGGATTATATTAATAGTTTAAAGTTAGTAGATAAGAACAAAGAACTCGTAGATGAGACCCATTAATAAAGGAAACAACTCTAGTCAGTATATGAAGAGAAACAGGGTTCCGCTTGATGCGTTGAGCACATCACGAATCTCGTGTTTAAATTACAGAAGCAACATGAAACAATAAAAAGTTGAGTGAAAAAAGAGGAACATGTTAAATGGGGATTTGGACAAAGAAACCCTGAAGAACCACATAGGTAACATAACATATTGAAGTGATTAATAAAAAATGAGATTCTGACAAAGAATGATCATAGTGATTCAAATAACACACAACAAAATCTAAGTATGCTGGAAAAATATTCGCCGATATCAATGTGAATATTGAAATAAGAGCTATCATCCTTCCTGGAGTCAACATAGGCACAAAAATGTACATGCAAGATCCATTAAGAAAACATGAGCATGTGGTTCACCTCATTTACATATAGAGAGGAAGTTGAAAATCACCATAACGTGATAATCCCCCAACTTTTAAAGTGTAGAACCTTAGGTATTGCAGTAGAAGTTTGGTTGCTTCAACATTTATCTAGTGACATGAAGGCTAAAATAACAACTTATCATAAGACAACATGCAAAAATATGTAGGAACATGATGATCAACTCAATTGAAATCTGTTTACCCATAATTTCACAAGGCAATTTCTTTCTAAGGATCATTTTTAACAAAAGGTTAATGAAATTTTATAATAAGAAACAAAAACTATGGCCCAATTGGAAGATAAGCATAGATTTATTGTCCTTGTGTTGGCCGTAAAATAGATCAGAAGCTTCAGATGAGTTGCTTAATTAGTGGTCAACTATTGCAATACAACTTTGGGTGTTGGAACTGAAAACCTTCTATGAGGCCACAAATAAACATTATCAAGACAAATGGTAGCATAAACAAGACCTGCAAAATAAAGTGAAGAAAAAATTGAAAGGAGAAAAGGAAAAGGGGGTTTAGATCATTCTTGAAATATGATAAAAAAGAAAACAAAACAATGTAAAAGGAAGAAAATAGCATAAACAAATGAACAAGAAGTAGTGGAAGGGACCTATTGGAATGTTGTTGTACACAAGAGGAAAACTATCATAATGAAGGACAACAAAGAAGGCACAACCATCCTCAAACTATTACAAATGTGGCAAAAGATACATGTGGCAAGGAAGATTTTTGAAGAATCGAAGAAAAGAAAACATAGAACCAAAAAAGTTGGCGCTTAGTAAACTCATTGACCAATCACTTTCTATATCCCAGAGCCACCTGCTATAGATAACTTTCTTTCCTATTGTGCTAAAGTCTAAATGTGTTCTTAGTCAAGAAAAGGATGAACAACATTGAAAAGAAGAAATGGCAATAGGAACCGGGGCTAGTTATCCATGTAATGGAAATTTGTTAGCTAGATTGAATGGGTTCAATACATGTCCATATTTTAGATGTTATTCAACAAGGATCTTATGATGCAAGTTCTGATGAACTAGAACTAGAACTAGTGGGAGGAACTAGAACTGAATTGAACTTAGAACTTAACTAGATGTTTAACTGAATGGGAGGCTGATCCGAAGACCTACAAAAGCTATTGAAAACGCAACAAGATGATGGAGCTAAGTGAAAAGAAGTCGCCTTCACTAAGTGGGCCCGCAGGCTATTTTTGGTGCAAAGTCTATTTTTAGGGTATGTCTATTTTTAGACATATGGATCATGGTCTATGAGTTGCAGGATGTTATTTATGGCTGATTGGTCACGTTGTTAAAAATAGATGGACTTCTATTTTTAGACATATTGGTGGAGTCTATTTTTAGACTGTCAGTCTAAAAATAGAACAATCGAATATTATTAGCTCTTAATAATATTTGGACTACAAACATTATCTATCCTCTTGCAACACTTCAGTTCGAGCTACAGATGTGGCACATGCAACTATCAAAAGGAAATACGTTTTTCCTATGGGTTAGTTGAGCTATTGCATGATGGACTTCAGTTAGAACTCAAGTGATTGAGTTTGGTGGAGTTGATTGAGGAGTTGATGGATTTGCGTTCAGTTTGACTTAGTTGAACTAGTTGTATTTAGTCTAACTGAAAAATACACTAGTGATGAGTGGTGTGAATGAATTATTAATTAATTCACTAACTATTAACTCATAATTCAACTAAAGAATACATCAGTTAACTCAGTGCATGGACAGTTCAGTGGAGACAAGTGTTAGAGGTGGCTGAAAGGGTGAGACTACTATCAGTTGTGACTATAGTTCTGCATGAGATTTGCACAATCATTGATTGAGATTGCCAATGAGGATCGCGCAATACAAACCAAGTGAATTCGAACTTGGATCAGATCCATTTTCTCAGTAGGGATTGCACAGTGGAGGAAGACAAACAATGGAGGAGATTTGAACCTGTGACTTGTTCAGATCTGAGCTAGTTTGTGTGTAACAGGTGGAGATAGTACTGAGTACTTGTGAGGAGTATTGTACTATATATTGTTACATGTTCTCTATCATTATAATATACATATATTTGGGGGTTTTCAGCTATATGCTTTCCCCAGTACATACTGTGTTGATATGTGCGATTGATGTTTCAATATGCACATGCGATTGTTTCTTAATTCCACAAATTGATGATCAATGGTAGAGGAGGTTATGTATTATGCATGCATTCCGCAAATAGTGTATAATCAGGATAATATCTGTGAATAAGTGTTATATTATTCAAAATTTCTACATGGTATCTGAGCTAGCTGATTTGTAGAAAAAGTTCTACATGGTATCGGAGTGAAGTTGATCATCAGATCTATTATTCAGAAAGTGATTACATTTTGTTTCTTCAGGCAGAGTCTGTAATTGGGCCAGGTAGCCTCAGGATTCATCCTTCTTTTGGAAGGTGAGATATCCGGTAAATGCCCATACAGTCAATATCTGTACGAGAAATACTTTGTTCTCACGAATTTTAGATCAGAAGCGGTTGAGTTTTGAGCTGGTGTAATTTGAATTTGCACCAGTGTTTTCTTGGTGTCGAAGTTGAAATGTCTTTCAACGGATTGCGATTGGAGTATGCCCTTGAAGGCAACTCGAATTCTATTGCATGGAAAGACAGGATGGAGGTGGTGTTAGATGAAAATGGGTTGAAGGATTTCATAGATACTGAAGTCCCAAAGCCTATTAATGCTGCTGAAGCTGAGGCTTGGCAAAAGAAGACAATAAAGTGTTGAAGGATTCTGTTGGAGGGCGTGAAGGATCACATTGTATCCAGCCTGCATGGAAAGGCTTCTCCATACTTGATGTGGAAAGCGTTGACAGATTTATTCCAAAGCAAGAGCGACCAGAGGAATTTGGTGCTCAAGGATAAACTCAGAAACATTAAGTGTGATAATGGAGATAGTATGCCCAAGTATCTCATGAAGTTCACCCAATGCCGGGATAATATGGGAAGTGTGGGGTTGACTGTCGATGATGAGGACTTGGTGAGCTTGGCTCTTCTTGGTCTTCCGAAGATTTGGCATTCCTATCAGGACTCTGTCAATGGTCGGGAGAAATTGCCAGGATGGGAGAGACTTTGGTCGGATCTTGTGCAATAGGAGATCAAGTGGAATACTAGGGACGGATCTTCATCAAAGGAATTTGATGAAGAAAATTGCGCTTTGGCTACTAAAGCAAAGAAGGGGAAGAACAAGAAAGCTTCTCATTTCGGTGCGAAAGGCAAGAAGTAGGACATGTCCAAGGTGAAGTGTTTTCACTGTCACCAGCATGGACATTATGCCACAAATTGTCCGCAGAAGAAGAAAAATAAGCAAGCTGCTGGATCTGCAGCAGGAGAGGCCTTAGCCTTGCAATTTGAGCTGGATTTTTTGTTGATCGCATGCTTGGTATCAAGTGTGATGGGATCGGTATGGTTCTTGGACAGTGGTGCGTCTTTTCACATGACAGGAGATCAAGTTTTGTTTTCTAATATGGATGAGAAATATCTTGGAGTGCACATCGAGATGGGTGATGATGGTAGATACAGTGCGACCAATATCGATACCATTTCCTTTGAGAGGGAGTCTGGTAAACCCTTCATATTGAAGGAAGTGATGCATGTTCTAGGATTGAAGAAAAATCTTATCTTTGTGGTGATGTTAGAAGACAAGGGATATGATGTTGTCTTCAGCGAGGGAAAGGCTTTCATGCGCAATAAGACAACTGGAGAAACCCGAAAGATAGGGGTTTGAGTCAAGAACCTTTATCAATTACATGTAGATGGTTGCGCAGCAATGGCATGCAAGGCAGAAGGAGTGGTGAGCCAAGATGATGGTGAGCTGTGGCATCAAAGATTAGGCCACCTTCAACATGGAGCCTTGAAGATAATACAGCAGATTTCTACTTGGCTTCCTAAAGGCACTCTTGTGCAGTCAGATCACTGCAAGGGGTGTACGTTGGGAAAATTTGTGAAAGCCACCTTTCACAAGAAGGATAGTCGTGCCACGACGATCCTTGAGAGAATTCACACAGACGTGTGTGGACCTTTCTCAGTAGCTTCGACAGTAAAGCACAAGTACTATGTGATCTTTGTTGATGATTTCTCTTGAAAGTGCTAGATCTTCTTCATGCAGAAGAAGAGGGAGACATACTCAAAGTTCTGTGAGTTCAAAGCACTGGTCGAGAAGGAATTGGGGAAGAGGGTGAAGGCTCTTAGGAGCGACAATGGTGGTGAATTCATCTCTAGCGAGTTCAAGGACTTCTGCAGCATAGAAGGGATTCGAATAGAGCTCATAGCTCCCCATAAACCAGAGCAGAATGGGGTTGCTGAGCAGAAGAACAGAACGCTCGTGGGTGTTGCACGGACGATATTGCATGATTAGGGCCTACCCCTTCACTTGTGGGTGGAGGCATGCAATACTGCAATATATGTGCAGAGCCATTGTCCTCACAAGATACTTGGCATGAGTACACCCGAGGAGGCTTATTCTGGTAACAGGCCTGATATTTCCCATTTGAGGATTTTTGGTTCTCCTATTTACATGCATGTGACGAAGGATGCCAGGAAGAAGCTGGATCCAACCGCAGAGGTTGGGATATTTTTGGGGTACACTGATACGCCCCACAACTATCGTGTGTATTTGCCAGACAGTTGCAATACTGTTGTGCGATGGGATATCAAATTTCAGGAGGAGAAAGCCATGAAGTGTTTGCTTGAGAGGGAGCCACACTTGCATGCAGATGAGGAGCTATTAGTTCCTAAGGATGAGCTTCAGGATGTGGATCAGCCACAAGATGAAGTTCATGTAGTGGAAGAGACCACTCATGCAGCGCCAACCATCAGAGGGCGAAAGCGCACTACAGAAGTGTTGGCATTATGAGACAAGTGTTTTCCTTGATGGAAAATCACTCAGATGATAAATTATAGTGCAAAAAAGTTATTTTCAAGTTCACGGAATTTTATGCAGAGAAAAGTTTACTTCATGTAGAGAAACGTTCATGGAATTTTATGCAAAGAAAAGTTTATTTCATGTTAGAGAAAAGTTTCACGGAATTTTTATGCAGAGAAAAGTTTATTTCATGTGGA
>APFE031164995.1:0-109683 GCA_000404065.3 Pinus taeda | reverse complement strand
AGATATTAACTAGGATTAGGCATATTTGATCCATTGATTTAGGATCTGATTGTTGTATCTACAGGTATTTATGTAAGTTTTGAATTAGTCGAATGGGATTTTTGGCTAAGGAGGATTGGAATGTAAAATTTAGAATTTCTTTGTATCTTTGTGATACTGTGCATGATTGGTCAAATCCCGGAGGTTTTATTTCCTTCGAAATATTTTTGAGTTTTGTTGAGTTTTGTATAATCTTGTGTTGTCGCATTTAAATCTTCACTCACTGTGTATTTAAATAAACTTGGCAAAAGTTCTAAGTCTGGCGGAAGGAGGAAACTTGAAAAATTCGTGAGAAACCCAGGAAAAGATCTGAATCATCCGATTGGACAGATCCAATAGATCTAATGGTCCTCACATGCCAACAAGCGCAGACATTAATCAGAGTAGTAGAATGGTCTTCATAGGTGTAAGAAGTATCTCACGTGGTCAAAAGGTGATAAGTGGTATTCTACAATTTCACACAATTACCCTTAGTGGGTGACACATAGCACGAGAAAACTACTTTTCTCATGCGCCGTTGACCTGATATCGATCATGCAAGAATCCACGCGAGATTATGTGATAGACGTTGGATCAAGTGGGATTGGTCGATGGTGGGGATCATCCAAGCTAGTTGGTGAGCGAGAGTTGCGATAATCGTCGGATTGAGGCATGAGATCAATGGTGGAGATTTAATGCGCTAAAGGTTTGTGGAGTGGCGGACGCGAGAAGGTTATAAAATATGGTTTTAATTCCTTTTGGTTCCATGGAAATTTGGAAGTTTTGCTGAATAACGGGTAAATTAAATAGTTATGCTATTTTATCAGAATAGCTAAACTTGGAGGTTAATGACTGATACTCCAAAGAAAACCCGAGAAGAAGTTCCACCTCAACTTGAAGGAATAGTTTCTCGTTTTGAACAATTATCCTTAACACCTTCAACCAACCCACCAACAGTCACGGTGTTTGCATCAAATTATGGGAACCATGAGGTAATGAAAAGACCCATAGATCCCCAAAACCATGAGCCTTCCTGAAGTAAAATTTCTCGATGATCTAATGATGCAAACTTTACGATGAAGAATCATATAGAGAAAATATGTATTTCAGAATTTGTTGTCCAATTTGTGAAGATCCAATGGAATAGATCCATTGGTTTTGGCCAGAAGATGTTAAATTTGTAGATGGTGGCTTGGGATTCATAAGTTGTGCAAAGATCAATTGTTTCTAAAATATCTCTGACCAGTTCAGGGATGTAATTCACTTGTTCCACTATGTATGGTTTGGGAGTGTTGGGAATTTTTTTTGGCCATGCTGTATGTTGGGCATGGAATCCCCCCACAACATGTTTTGGAGCTCAAAGCCCAAGTTTTGAGTATTATTGTTGTAAAGACTCCACGAATTCCGAGCGCGGAGCACAAATTGTATGTTAGAGTCATAGGGTTGTCCACCATAAGTTTTAAATGTAGTGTTGGCCTACCCATGGTCCGTGGACCATGGGATTGTATAAATAGAGCGAGGGTCTAAGTTGTAAAGATAACAAAGGTGTTGGCATTATGATGCATGTGTTGTACTTGATGGCAACCCATTCATAGAAGAACAACTCACTTATATATAACTAGATGAATTTGGTATCAGAATCTATAGAAGAGATATCAGATGTAACAGAATACATGGGATTTAGGATAGCTCAAAGGAATCAGTTCAGATGTAATGAACAATGACAACTCATTAAGATGACAGTTCTTAGTATGACAAGTTAGCTTTGCCAACAAGTTCAAAGGGGGAGATTGTTGGCATTATGACACAAGTGTTGTCCTTGATGACAACTCACACAGATGATAGATCATAGTGCAGCAGGTCAGTAGCAAAGAATTGATGATCAGAGTACAAAGAATGAAGAAATAAAAGCATATACGCAAGTTCACTATATACCAAGTCATGTACACACGCAGGTTCACTATATACCAAGTCACGTATATACGCAGGTTCATTATATACCAAGTAGGGTATACACGTAGGTTCACTATATACAAAGGCATGTATACATGCGGGATTGCTGATCAAAAGTTGCGTATGCGTATGCATGCACTTTCATGCATGGAAAAGCGTGTACATGTGGGAAATCTTATTTTTGGGTCCGTGGTAATTAGACCTATAGTTTTGGACCTTGGTATTGTGTCCAAAGTGTTGAACCCAGGTATTCGGTCCCTAGTATTGGTTCTAAATGGTTTTGGACCATGGTATTGAGTAAGGCCTAAGACTATAAAAGGAGAAGAAGATCATTAGGCAAAGGCATTCAGAAAATCTTGAATATTTGATGAAGTATGAGATCCAGTATGTAGGTTATGGGTTCATGATACCTTGCTTGATCTTAGATAAGGAGGAATCTCAGCGGTTGATGGAAAACAAGATCTAAGGATAGATCGAGATCTAATGGCTTGGAATGAATCATCTCTATACGGTTTGATCTTGTTAAGTCTAGATCTGTATACTGACGCATGTAATGTTCTGTAAATATTAGGATCTGGGTATAACTCAAGTTTGGAATAGCTGCAAATCATGAATGAATATTTACAGATGTATACACTGGTTGGCTATGATAAAATCGCGTACATACGCATGTTAGATACATCTAAGTAGCGTATACCATATGAGCTATGATGTTTGAAGTTACAGGTGGTTTTGGTTGTTGATGAGTTCTGATGACTGTTTATTGGTGTCAATATTTTGCATATTCAGTTTGGTTGATTATGCTTGGTTTCAGTGTTGATGGATGAGATCTAACAATGGATTAGGATCATAATGACCTATATTTATGTGATCTGATGGACTAGTTCTGATTGCTAACACACATATTATCCTTGTATATGTAATAATTGGGTATGTATGAAGTCAGGAAATGCGGCGAAGTTATAAGTAAATAATTCATGACATGATTATGGATTTAAGAGATCTATGGTTTGCATCTTTTGAATCAGTTACCGGAGAATCCACAGTATGAACATTTTTATGCCAACATTTCAAATTGGCATAAAAATGTTCATACCGTGGATTCTCCGGTAACTGATTCAAAAAATTGATGACATATACACTGGTTCGCTTTGGTAGAGTTGCGTATACACGCTGGTTCGACTCTTCCAAGTAGTGTATGCACTCTCATGCATGATTTTTGATGATACAGTTAGATCTAAATGTTGTTGCAGAGTTTTGTGTTCTGCTCTGTGCTCTGGTGACTGTAGGTGTTGACAGGGTTTCAGTGAATCAGTATTGGGTGATTTAGAGATTGATGATGCTAGTGTTGATTGATTGTGTGCCTCAATGATATTGATGGGTCTAGTATGAAAATTGGATGAAACGTGGCCTTTAGATTATGGTGTTGTGCTTCAGGAGTATCCAGTCTGAAAATTTATGAAACGTGGTACCTAGAGGAAGAAAGAGAAGGTTGTAGCCTTTTGTAGGTCGACACCTACGTACTAGTACATCAGCTAGTACAAGAGCTAAGGGGGTGGTAGCTCCCTTCCAGTAACAACTAGAAAATGAGTGAAGGTTGGAGCATTCAGTAGGCCGGCACTTACGTACTAGTAAAAGGATCGGCTAGTACAAGAGCTAAGGGGGTTGTGGCTCCCTTTCAGGAGAAGTTGGAGAATGAGAGAAGGTTGTAGCCTTTTGCAGGTAGCGGTGTGTGTACTGGTATAAGACTGCATCAGTAAAGAAATATTGTAAAAAGAAGTTTCTTATTAAAAGAAGATAGAGACAAATTGCAGCAGGTGGTTTTCACCCACATTAGGTTTCCAACTTACATCTCGGTGTTCATGTGTGTTGATTTTATGTGATGATATGTTCTATTTTACTGCTCCTGTTTCCTGTTCATATGGTTAACAATGTTCTGATGCACTCATTAAGGATCAACTAACTGAATCATAAGTTTATTGGATATACGCTTGTTGCATTACACACAATTGCGTATACATGCAGTTTTCCTTAACTGAAGTAGCGTATATGAATCTTAATATGGAAATGAAAAAGTTATATTGATTTGATAATACTGATTCACCCCTCTCAGTAATATTTCCAACAATTGCTATCAGAGCAGGTCTTTTGGTAGAAGCTTGATCGCTTGAAGGAGATCCATAGATCAATGGGAAAGAAGCTTAAGAAGAAAGCGCCTAAGAAGAAGAAGACATCTCAGAAGAGATATGAAAGTGGGAGAATTGATTGGGGAATATTTGGAAAAAGCACTTCAGATTCAGAATCACTTCTTAATGAATATGAACAAGCAAAAGAACTATCAGGTATGAATTTGTTATCCTTTGGTGATAAATTTATCCATCCATTTGAAGATGATGAAAGTGATAGCAAAACAACTGAATTTGCTCTTAAGGGTGAGCAAGAAAGATATCAAATAGAGGCAGAATTTAAAAGGCTTACAGAAAAAATTAGAGATCAACAAGATCTATTGAACAAAAGGGAATGTGCCTTCAAAGAAGAAGCTACCAAACTAAAAGCTCAACTAGAGGAAGGAAACAAGGTAAGGAAGTTATTCAAGGACAAGGAAGATCAATGTTAAAAGTTGTGGGATGAAGTGACATCATTAAGAAATGAAGTTAATGAAAGGAGCACAACAATCAAGAAACTTAGAGATAGATCCAGTTACTATGAAAGCTTTGAAGCTATGATCCTCTCGCTAAAAGAAGATCTTGAAGAATAAAATAAGCAGAATAAAGAACTACTCCAAGCTTTTGAAAAGCAAGAAAACGAAGTTCTTGAACTAAGACATCAGTTGCAAGAAGGAAGAAAAGCTGAAAAAAACATGAAGAAGTAGTATCATGAAAAAGAGGAGCAACATCGAAAGGATAAGCTCTTACGATTTCAAGATAGTACTAAGATCTTGGATGGTATTATTAGTAGTCAAAGGTCTCCTGCTATCAAAACTGGCCTTGGTTTTTATGAATCTGTTGAAGATGAATCTAGCTCACAAGGAGAGGCAAGGAACTCTAATAAGAAATCTAAAATAATCAACAAGGAGATGAGAGGACAACCTGTTGTGTAGGTAAATCCCCTCTGCGGACAAAGGCGATCCCTCTAGCCTAACTGAGTTATAGCAACAATCAGGCAACACTAACATGCAGGTTCCTAATTGAAAAATAAAGGCCAAGATGAGAGCCTACCTCGAATCCAATGCTTAAATTCGTAGAAGGGTTGTCACTTCCATTCTTTCGCTTCAGCTGGTCGCAATCCTCACGATCTCCATGAACAGACACTTGCACGTGCAAAGAACAAGACAAATACAAGCATAAAATCCGAGAAATGCAACTATGTATCAGTCAGAAAAGATACAACTCAAACATCATAACAAAGACACATGAGTGGAACCATAATGATAGTCGTCTATTATTATTGATAAAACAAAAGAGAATACAACCAAGTTTTGACGTCAGATCCTCCTTTGGTTGGGTCCAGCCAGCAAGTCCCTCAAGCATTCACCCTTGAAGGTAGATATCCCAAGACAAAACTCTCTCTCACACAAGTTTACACAAGATGGAAACACTTCACAACCTTCCTTAAGCACTCTAGAAATCCCACACTTATCACACCAGCTGCCTATCAAGCTCACACTATCAGCAATGCTCTAAACACAATCAATTCCAAAACTAGCAGCTCATGGCAATGGTGGAGGCTTAAATAGGAGAAGGAGTCTCCATGAATGGTGGGAGCATGAGCTTATCTCCAAGGAAGGTAGCTCAAATGACAAAATGGACATGCCAGAGAAGGGAGGGCGACATTTACAAGGGAAACAACCAAGTCTGGAGTCATCTGGAAGGCCGACTATTTGAACAAACTCGACCAAACAGGATCATTGCGGGTACATAACTGCACTGGAGTGCTGACATCGCTGTTGAATAACAAAGAAATTCATATCAGCGTGATCAGATATAAGTAACAGACGCGTTGTCACATGAAATTCGACCAGCACGGGAATCATGTGTGCTTCCACGCTAGCAGCGCATTGAGTCTGTTTTGGAGCGCTCATCAGCGCGTTTATTTTTACAACAGTCGCGATGATAGAGGAAACTTTGGCAAAGTGGGTCATTTGGCAATATTAGAGAGCATGAGCATGTTTAATTGGGTCTCATGACATAGTAGGGAGACAATGACAAATTACTGTGTAACAGATGCCCCCTAAAGCATGAAGCCCGAGAGAGTGGGAGGGGTGAAATGCTTTATGGAACTAGCTGAACTGGAATGCCACCAGGAAGAACCTGCAAGTAGTACAACTGATATGTCAAATACATGATGTACATGGTATGGGCGCAACCATCCATAGTAGAGTACATAAAAATTTGGATCCCAGGTATGGATGCAGCCATCCGATGAGGATCGACGAATGGACTCGGGCATGGTCGCATCCATCCAGTGAATGAGTCATGTAGTGATTATAATAATCCACAAAATGCAGTCCGGATCGCAATATACAAAATCCAGGGTCTTTCACTCCAACTCGACCTGAACAAAGTACAAGTTCAAGCATGTGAATGTAGGAGTCGAAGTCAAACATGCGAGAACATCGTCTGATTACCAGTCAATGATGAAAACTGTTAACAGACGCGAGAGGTACCACCAATAATGACAATGGTCCTCAAGGTACTATAGGTACAATCCACGGCGTGCAAATCAGTGAGTCGGTGTCGAACACCCGTAGAATCATTCGATCGGAGGCCAATGATGAAAACCTCGCGTCGAACACGAAGAACCTTCCATTGAGGCATGCAGGCTCTAAGGCACTTGAAGGGAGTCTCTAGGTCAACTTCCTGGATAATGAGCCGAAGTCGATAGGAAGTGACCTTGATCGAAGGTGGGCCATAATGTTCCCCACATCATCGACACGAGACAGAGAGGGATAAAATGTTTTGTGTGAGATATTAGAGGGAGTTTGAGTATTCTGCAGAGGTCAACTTCTCTTGAGCATATCGGTGGCACGACAATGGACTTCACAGTATTTGATATCAAATGATCAGGGGTCATGGTGACAAGGCGATGAGCAGATGAATGGTCAAATAGGATAACTCAAACCCATGGAGGCAAGTGCAAAACAAGATGAGATGTCCCCACCCAAATTCGAATGCAGACAAGTGCCATGTTCAAGAGCGACATACTGCCGACACGACGATGATTATGGTTCCTTTATTCCCCCACCATTTCTGGCGAGTACCCCGGTTATTTTTTGATGGCAAGCTTGACGGGGATAGCATATGCTTGAGAGGCATCATCATGACGAGACCCGATGTCATTAATTTTTAACGAGTCTGACAAAGGAAAAACTCAGCGCCTTTTCATATTTAGAGAGTTTGAAAAGACAGCGAAAAGGAAACTCTGGGGGAGTCCTTTTTCGTAAAGTTGTGTCTCTCGAGCTCGAAAAAGTATAAAACTATGCTCGAAAGAACTGCCCTATCATTACGACCGAGGAGTACTTTTCATAAGTAGTGACTTTGACCTAAAAAAGTAAAAAAGCGATCAAAACCACGTCACTTCGTGACCATTAACGAATTCGAAACGACAAAAATCCGGCGATCTTTTTAAGTTTAAACAGTCGAAAAAAGAGCTTTAAAGGCGACCGCCTCTTGTTTCTTTTAACGAGTCGAGAGCGAGACTGATCTATCTTTTCTTATTTTGCGCCGAAAAAGAGCTTAAAGCCGACGTTCCGGAACCAAGTGCGTATAGAACCGTTGTAATTCCACCAGTATGAGAATCTGCACAAGGAACACTGCACGCATAAACCTGTTCGAAATAAGGTAGACAATATGCATAAAAACATAGTAAACTATATTGGAACCAAGCATATGGTAAAAACCATCATAAAAAACCCAGCCTGGAATCCCACTAATGGGAAATTTGTGATCCGAGGCCGAGATATCGAGTTCGATTACACTGATATCTATTTTTGACAGGGTTATCACGTTGAGGTGAGATGCCTATGTTGAGATTGCAACAAGATGATGGAGCTTAGTGAAAAGAGTAGCCTTCACTAAGTGGGCCCGCAGGCTATTTTTGGCGCAAGTCTATTTTTAGACTATGTCTATTTTTAGACATATGGATCATGTCTATGGATTGCAGGTTGCTGTTTATGGATGATTGATCAAGTTGGAAAAAATAGATGGACTTCTATTTTTAGATCACAGCGGAGTGACTGCTCACAGCGGAGTGACTGCTCAGTCTAAATATAGAACAGTCAAATATTATTAGCTCATAATAATATTTAGACTATAAACTTTGTCTTATTCTCTTGGAGCACTTCAGGATGAGCTACGGATGTGGTACATGCAGATCCCAGAAGGAAATACGTGGTTACCTATGGGATGACTAATATTTGCATGCAGGACTTCAGTTAGAACTCAAGTGAGTTGAGTTTAGTGGACTGGAGGTGCAGTTGATGGAGTTGTGTTCAGTTTAGCTTTGTTAAACTGGTTGTATTTAGTCTAACTGGCAAATAGACTAGAGATGAGTTGGGTGAATTAGTTATTAATTAATTCACAAGTTATTAACTCATAATACAACTAATGAATACATCAGTTAACTCAGTTGCATGTCAGTGCATGTTCAGTTCAGCAGGGACAGGTGTTAGAGAATCAGATTGCTATCAGTTGTGACTATAGTTGTGCATCAGATCTTGCACAATCAAGGGATTGAGTAAGCCAATGAGTTTGCCCACGTATTTTCCCACATTGTAGCTTGTGCTCACGTGATTTTTCCAAGTAAATACGTGGTTGCCTTGGAATTATCATCAGTTCTTGAGCAGGTATTGAGCAGCGGAGGCAGGCAAGCAGCGAAGGAGATTTGAGCCAGTGATTGATTCAGATCTGAGCTGTATTGTGTGTAACAGAGGTGGAGATACTTGTGAGAAGTATTATGCTGTGTAATGTTACATGACTCAATCATTAATATAAAGATAGTTGGGGTTTTTAGCGAGATGCTTTCCCCGGGATACATATTGTGTTAATGTGTGAATGCTCTTGATGTTTTATTGTTATTGATGCTGCTATATTGATGATCAACGTAGAGGAGCTTATGTATTGTGTATGTTTTCCGCAATTGTACATGATCAGGATAATGTCTATTGAATATGTGTTAAATTATTCAAAATTTCTACAGAATGGTGATGCCTTGTCTGTACAAGGATGGTCCCAGAACAGAAACAAAAATAAGTCATCAAGTGGGAGATCTAAATCTCCAGGAAAACTTGTAAAGGTGGTGTGCTGGAAATACGGAAAGGAAGGGCACTACAAAAGGGACTGTAAATCTAAAGCTCCTGATAAAGGTGTTAGTGTCGGTATGTTCATCCCTCCGTCAAAGATCAAATCCTCTTGTTGCATTTCATATTAGGTGTCCCGCCCAGTCAGTTTCATTCCATTAGGTGCATGGATCATCTGACAACAGTGGTTTCTCCTACTTTTCCCTCATGTCATTTACCTGCTGGCTCATGTTTGTTCATCAAAAAGCATATACGGTATTCTTTTTGTCTTAAAGATTGCAAAAGTATTTTTAGGGTTTCATTGTCATTTAGGTATAGGGTTTCATCAATAAGTGTTTCAAAGTGTCCAATAACAACCAACAGGCACATGAGGAGGTTCTAGCATCAATAAAATTCATCATCAAGTGCTGAGAGATGTGTCTTTCCTCAAAACTCTATTTTGAGGAAAAACAGAGTATCTTTGCTTTT
Source organism: Pinus taeda (assembly GCA_000404065.3). Classification (NCBI taxonomy): domain Eukaryota; kingdom Viridiplantae; phylum Streptophyta; class Pinopsida; order Pinales; family Pinaceae; genus Pinus; species Pinus taeda. Next base: position 99,947 of record APFE031164995.1, on the reverse strand, counting down.
ATTGTATAAATTTATGTAATTTGATTTCCCCCATATGTAAATTACTTCCCCTGCAACCCTGGTCACTTTCCCTTGCCCCCGTAGCTTCAACCACCTGCAAAACAAATAAAGCACAGGTCATTTAGTTCATCACAAAGCTAGAAAGAAGTGAAAAGTCCAAAAACAGAGTTTAAAAAATAAAGTCATGTCAAAACATTGTAAAATGGGTTTTATGAGCCAAAAATTTAAAAGGTCCTTATTTATAAGCCATTTCTTCATTTGAAAAGTTCATTTGCAAAGTGGAAGCAAGGCAAGGTCATGTTGGTGAGCAAGTGAGAGGAATTAGTGAAAGTTTGTCAAAAACCAGAGGCGCGGTGCACTGGACAGGTGGCGCGGCGCACATAACTAGCGCGATGCATTCGGCCACATTTCTCAGTGAAAAAAGACACAGGCGCGGCACATACACTGGGCATGGCACATTGGGTTGGATGCACGGAAAACATAGCCAGAAAGCCTGAAACTTGAAACACTTGCTCCAAAATCGCCCAAAGCGCGTGGATTTGTCTTAGTACAAGTAGGTTGAGCTTATATCATAGCTTTGTATCCCATGTTGATGCTTGTTTGATGGTGTTTGTCTTATGGTATTGAATAAGAAAATCAAACCATACCAAAGAAAATTGCTGCCTAGGGTTTGTATTGACTGTTTTGCTACCAAGTATCCCCTCACCTCATTACTCCCTTATTCCATTTTTTCCCTCATTTTCCATATTCCCCAAATTAACATACCCCTAAATTCACTAATCCTATATCCCAATTCCTATTTCCCAAAAATCCCAAATACTTTCTCACTCCCAAACCCTAATCCTATATAAAAATTAATAAACCCTTCCCTAATTCCCTATTCCCTTAACTAAACCCTACCCCAATAGTCCCTAAATCCCTCACTGTTTTCCCCCTCCACGGTCCCTCATATCACTTTTTCCCTTGTAGCAAAAGTCAAAAACATCACAATCACCTACTTCTCATCAAAGCAGCTCCAAGACAGTTTATCCACTAGTAGAGATGGCATCTGATCCTTCATATGAGTATTAAGAGGAGACACACAGTGATTCACCAATAGAGGTACATGCACCCAGGAGGCCTCATAGATGTGGAAAACATATTCGAGAAGAACCAACCACTCTTGCTGAGTTATAGGCCTGCCCACTTGCCATCTCTTGTTTCCAACACCAGTCCTGCTATGAATTTTGTGAGAAGGTTGCTAGCATTCATTTTCACCATGAGTTGGCCCGCTTATTTGTGTTGTATTTACATGATGGTCAAGCCACTCTAGCTAGTGTCACTTTCACATTAACACCAGAATCCATTTCACTAGCAACCGGTATTCCCAACATTAGAGAGCAATGGAACAAGAGGTAGGAAATTGACTGGTAGCATTATGAACCATACATCAAGCCCGGCTTTCTGAGACAGCTCAAGAGAGTGTTTCATTTTTGGTACCTCAATGATGAATATGCTCCTTTAATGAAACTAATCATGAAGTATTTCAGCTGTGAGGGCCGGTTCTCCCGTTTGTATGCTTATCATATCAGTCTGCTGATGCATTTTACCCGGGTACAGATGATGAACATCCATTACTTCATATGCCAAAATATCGAAAGGATGACCACTCTAGTGCAGCACAAAACTCCTCAGCAATAGTTCAACATTATTTACCATTTTTCTCTCATCAAAATTATGGTCATCCATCAGCTTGGCTTACAGGGTATCACTTGGGAGGATTTCATCTCTCGTGAGTTTTTCACAGCTCCTCAAGGACCTTCAGAGGCTTTTCATGAGACAGGTGGACCTTCTTATCAGCGTGAGGGTCATGAGACACAGGTCGCCAGTATGCCGGTGTTTATCACTTATCAGAAGGGCACTAGGCAGTTATTCATAGTAGCAAAGTGAGTATTATCTCCACCTGGGGTGGAAGGGGTCTCGCTTCCGTCATCAGCACCACATGTTCAGGACAAAGGCAAGAGGCCAATGCAGGATGAGGGGATTTCAGGTGAGTGGGACTTTATTCTTATTGAGGATGATGATACAAATATGGGCCCGCAAAGCACAAATCTCAAAGAAATCATCCAAGAGCAGTAGACAGACATCAAGGCCTTGTCCCTCAACTTGGAGAGGGCTAAGTGGATCATAAAATACCTAGAGTAGAGGAATAAGCAGCTTGAAGATCAGCAAGCAATCATGGAGTCACAAAACATTCGGGAGAATTGCCAAGCTGCCCAAAGAAGGAGGCTGGAGTTCACTTCACTTGAGCAAGAGATCAATGCCGATCGGGAGTCTTGGCTTGAGAGAGTCAATATCCACTTAGAGATATTGTTGGAGAAGGCTAACAAGGAGAAAGACTTGTTGAGACACATGACTTTTCATTACATCGTGAGGAACAAAGTTTGCAAGGCAAAGAATAAGGAGTTTTAAAGGCAAAATTGAAGAAGGCATCAAAGAGGTGAAAGGAGCATGATCGAATTCAAATATTGGATGAGGATTCCTTGGCCCAACATAGCTCTTGATAGAGAAGTATTAGCCCAAATTTAAAAAAAAATTGGAGCACTTTTTGCATTTTTGAAATTTTTTGGCACAAAAACAAGAATTTCTGCGCTATGCGCCGCGCCACGTGGTGCTCGCTTTTTCTAGGAGCCTCTAAATCACAAAAACTTAGCATTTATAGATTTGGCATGAAGAATTATGCTTGAATACCTATGGCCAAGAAATTTGGGCAGGCTTTGAGCCCTCAAAAAGGTCAAAAACACTCAAAAAAGGACCTTACTTCCCCTATTTTGACACACAGGAAGCAGTATTGGGAGATTTGATTTTTGGTAAGGAAAATGAAGGAAAAATTGAAATATTTTACTTGGGTTGGAAAGTAAACAAGAATACCTTTCCAACAAGCATACTTGAAGCTAATTTGGACATAGGGAAGGCCTTCAAAAGTGGGTCCAAGCAGGGGTGGCGCATAGAGGAAATTTTGCCAGTTTGACCAAGTATTGCTCTGTTTTTCGCCCAGTTTTTGCCAGTTTGACTTTTTCACTTTTTTAATGTCAAATTGTGATGTAATTTCATGTATATTGATGGATAATAATGTAAATATGTCAAATTTTCACTTGGTTAGGTAGATTCGTCAGTTAAAAAAAGTTGTTTGAAACTGAATGAATCAGTTCCCTTGTTTCTAGAGGCATGCTATTTCATTGCCTGATTTCTAGTTCCTAGTTTAGAATCAGTTGGATTAGATCCTAAACATGTGAGCTCGACCCCTAGAGGCAAGTATGAGCTATGCTTTGTCTATATTATGTATTTTTTTAGTCATTAGCAGGGTTGGACTTTTGAGAAAGCCTTGAGCTTCATTGTACACTCATATCAGTATTTTGGCTAAGGAATTAAGACCAGGGTTTGCAATACTCTTTCCGATCCCTATGGAATTTGTTTTTGTACAGTGCTTTCTTATTTCTTTTTGAATTTATTCATGTTTTATGTGTATCATTTCTTTCTTATTTCTTCTCAGCTAAATCAAACAAGAGTGTAAGTAGAATACATTGAAATTGCAGTGCTCTACTTGAAGTTTGCTTTAGATTTTGATGTTTTCAACTGTTTGGAGAGGATACATGGCTTCTCTTGCCCTCTTCAACTCCTCCTCTATCTGATCCATCCATATCACTTGATTTATAGTGCCAAATACAGTTGCCTACCTTGCCCCATTGAGATCCCTGCAAGACTGAACCTCATTCCCTACACCCAAGATCTACCTTTCCCTTAGAGCCCAACAAAATCATCAATTTATTCAATCAAACTCCTTTGTACCTATACCTAGCCTAAGATTAGTAGCTATAGCAGTTGATCTCAAGCACTTAGTGATCATAATCTTCTAAGATTGAATCGGAGAGAGCCCTCTCCTAACCTGGTAGGGCTAGCTACTAGGCTGAGTGTGGTTTGATGTTGGCCCTGGATCCTACCTTTTCAGCCTGAGGTAAATCTAGGCTCTAACAAAAGGAAATGTATCTAATGATACTCCTTCTGCAGAGGTGAAAACCACCTCAGATGAAGGTGGGGATGTGTACTTGGCTTCTTCAAGTACACATGTAGATCATGAGGCATGGTTGATTGACTCAGGTGCATCCTTTCACTTCACTCCCCATAGAGAGTGGTTCTGTGAGTATGAGAAATATGATGGTGTTGATGTCTTCTTAGGGGATGATAGGAAGGCTAGAATCATTGGTCGCGGAAAATTAAAGTTGAAGTTGCAAGGTGGAAGGGTTAAAACACTTCCGGGTGTTCTGCATATTCCTGCATTGGCCAGAAATCTGATTCTATAAGAAAGCTGGATGATGCAGGTGTAAAAACAGTGTTTGAGAAGGATACCTGCAAAATGGTTTGGGGATCATTGGTATTGATGCGGGGAGTCCAATTGGAACTCTGTACAAGCAGTAAGGTAGCAATTTTATTGATGGGTGCAACAGTTCTGTGGTTCCTGAAAGTGGAGCAAAAAATCTAGTGGTCTCTAGAGAGAAGACCATGTTGTGGCATCAAAGACTTGGACATATTGGAGAGAAGGGCCTTTGAATACTCCATGGTAAAGGTATGGTAGAAGGTATGAGTAATAGCTCTCTAGATTTTTATTTCTGCGAAAATTGTGTATATGGGAAGCAAAATCGGGTGAGTTTCCCCTCTGATAGTAAGAGGGCGAAACATATATTAGAACTTGTGCACAATGATGTGTTTGGACCTATGAAGGTTCCATCACTGGGTAAGTCTGTGTACTATGTATCATTTATAGATGACTTCTCAAGGAATACATGGATATATTTCCTTAGGAAGAAATCTGAAGTTTTTGATAGGTTTAAAGTATTTAAGGCTCTCGTATAAAATCGGACAGAGAAGAAGATAAAGGTGTTGAGGACAGATAATGGTGGAGAGTTTTGTAGCAAGTAATTTTAGGAATTCTGTAAGAAGTGTGGTATACCACGATAGAAGGCTACTCCATATACACCTCAACAAAATGGAGTTGCAGAAAGAATGAACAAGACGTTGATGGAAAGGGCAAGAAGCATGCTCAGTGGTTTCGGGTTAGGATAGGAATTCTGGGCAGAGGTGGTGGATACTGCATGTTACCTGGTCAACAGGTCACCTTCATCAGCGTTGGAGGATAAGACTCCACAAGAGGTATGGTTTGGTAAGAAACCCTCTCTTTCACATCTAAGGGTATTTGGATGTGATGCATATGTACATGTTCCAAAGGAGAAACAAACCAAGTTGGATAGTAAATCTGAAAAGTGCATCTTTATTGGGTATAAGGATGGTTTAAAGGGTTATAAGCTTTGGAAAATAGTAACAAGGAAAGTTGTGTACAGCCAAGATGTGGTGTTCAGAGAGGTGAAGGATGTTAATAAACATGAAGTCCAACCAAAGAAACTTGAGAAGATATAATTTGAGGTTAAGGAGGAAGAATCAGACTCTACAGCAGAGGAGGAATCAGAAGATGAAGAGCCACAAACTCTGGGTGTGAGAAGATCAGTTCGAGAAAGAAGCCAGCCAGAAAGGTATAGTCCATCTTATTTCTGTTCAATTTTTTCTCTTTATTTATTACTAACGGTGATCCCAGAACTATGAAGGAGGCAGTAGATTCAGAGGATGGCAAACTCTAGAAAGAGACCATGGTTGATGAAATAGCATCTTTGCATAAAAATGAGGCTTGGGATCTGGTGGAGTTACCAGTTGGAAGGAAACCCATTGGCAGTAAATGGGTGTTCAAGAAGAAGACAAATGCAGAAGGAAAGGTGGAGAATTACAAAGAATGGTTGGTAGCAAAAGGTTATTCCTAAGTGTCGGGAATTGATTTTGGTGATATTTTTTCTCCTGTTTCCAAGCTAACTTCTATTAAATTACTTTTATCTGTTGTTGCTGCTTTTGATTTTGAGGTAGAATAGATGGATGTGAAGACAACATTTCTTCATGGGGATCTGGAAGAGGAAATATACATGAAGCAACCTGAAGGCTTTGTGGTGAAGAGTAAGAAAGAACTAGTATGCAAGTTAAAGAAGTCTTTGTATGGGTTAAAATAGTCAGCAAGGATGTGGTGTCAAAAATTTTATACATTTATACGGAGACTTGGCTTCACCAGAAGCAAAGAAGATCATTGTGTGTATTTTAAATTAATTGGTGACCATGTTATTTATCTGTTCTTGTATGTGGATGATATGTTGTTGGTTGGAAATGACAAAGAAATTATCCAGGATTTTAAGACCCAATTGTCCTCCAAATTTGACATGAAAGATCTTGGTGCTGCAAACGATATTTTGGGCATGGAAATTAAAAGAGACCGGGCAAAGAGGAAACTCTGGTTAAACCAAAGGAAGTATGTCGAGACAATATTGCAGAGGTTTAATATGTAGGATAGTAAAATGTTGAAGGTTCCTATTCTTGTAGGTGTGAGGTTATCTGCTGAACAGTGTCCCAAGACACAAGAAGAGGAAGAGGACATTTACCTTGTTCCATATGCAAGTGCAGTCGGTAGCCTGATGTATGCAATGGTATGCACTAGTTGTTATAGACATATTTGGGAACTACAACCCCAAACACATATGTCCATAAAACAAGGGCTTCTAAACCCCTAAAAGTGTTGTTTCATACCCTAAAGGATCAAGGTCAACTGATTACATCATTTCCCAGAAATTCTCCCTGAAAAACTGCTCAAAACTGGTGAAAACTAGACCATACAGACTACTCCATGCTAACGGTGTGATGCATCTCACCTACTACACATAGAGGGTGCGATGCATACTGAAAATCCCTTCTGTAGGGTGCGATGAGCGAGAGCAAACAAATGGCAGAGGCAGTTTTCTAGGTGGAAACCCAGAGAATCTTCTAGAAACTGCTCATTTGACACTTGCCTCTCTGAATTCACCCAGGGATGAGTAAGAGATCATGAAATCTCTAAGTGGAACCAAGAACTATCACAGAAATGATACTAATCAAAATCCCAGAAGTTGACTCACCCCCCTACAAATATCTATATATGGATCCCTCATCCTAGAGATCTAGAGGCTGGAATTTTGTATTTTGTAAGGAAGTGCTATTGGTTTCTCTGTAAAGCATTGTATTGTTGGGTGATCTAGTCTTTTCATGAGGTGAAGAGGGCTTTCATGCTGGGAGGATGGTGCTGGATTAGACAGCTGGGTTGTAATCCTCTCTTCTACTATTTCTATCAATAAAGATATTTGAGTTTTCCTCCATATACTTGTATATCTCTAAATCTTTTATTTGTTTATACATGTGTGGTTAATGTACATTTGATCCTATATTGTTTATGGTTATAGATCTCTATGCTTTGATGGTATTTTGTTGCTTTTACTCTACAGGTGTTCTTTGAAGCGAGACAAGTGAGGAAGGAGTGGAAAGCTCTATCAAAGGAGGGAGGAAACAAGCAAGGAGCCAAGCGAAAGACTGAGGTTGGTTCTCTCTGCTTCTCTCTCATCTATCTCTCATAAAGGAAAACACAAGTTGTTTTGAATTGTTTGTTTCTAAGATAGCTACCTATCTTAGTGGGACTAGCAGCTCTGAATATACACTAGTTTTCCTAGAAACAAAATGGCAATTCCATTAGGGAGCAAATAGTTTGTTTGTTTTTTACTATTGTTTTCTTTATAAACTACAGACAGAGCCTGAAGTTAAGCTAGCTAGCCTCCGAACTGCTTTTGCTATGCAACTGCAAAGTAGATCAACGTTGCTTCAGTCAATCTTTAGGTTGGTTGATGAACTGAATATCTGACTTGCAAACATCCTAAGTGCCCTGGTGGTAACTCAGTAACCTCATTAGATCAGCCCCTATACTTTGTGTTTACTTCCTATCATAAGCTCAGCCTAAACCCCTGAACTTAGCTGCAAATTGTGAGTAAAAACCAAGCTCAGTCTCGTCCCTGGACCATCGCACTATCTCTCATTGGAAATCTAGATGCATCACACCTCCCATGTGCTACAAATGAGATGCATCCATGTTTCCCTTAAGGATAGGTGCGATGATTGAGTGAGACTATTTATGCCTCCAGATTTTGGTTTTTTCTTCATTGTTTTTAGCTCTATTTAGTAGTTTTGTTATCTATGATCAGTATGTCACTGTTGAAACCTTCTTCCTTTGCATTATTCAGCCTCCATTGATAAGGAATTGTGAATGTTTTTAATGTATTTTTCATCATTTATAGTCCTCCTTTGCAAAAAGTAGCTTAATCAAACTGTCGTCTTTTGATTTGAAAGTGTCGCAACTGTCATTTTCAATCAAGAAAAAGAGTGTCATAAAGTCTTCCTCTTTTATATAGTCGATTACACTTTTGCCATTGTATTTGATTTGAATTATCAATTCTTCAAAGTGTCGAAAACAGTTTTCCATTCAAAAGTGAAAGTGTCGTCTTAGTCTTCCTTTCATTTTTTGAAAAGAAATTGTTAAAGTGTCGCTTTGAGGAAAGGTAGTTCAGATCTGTACTTAGTTTTATTTTTGTCATTCTCACATTAAGGAAATTGAAAAACAAATACATGCATGTGCATTTGCATTTAGACTGCATGAAGAAATTGATTTAGGAAAAGTGAATTTAGTGTGTGCTCTCTGCTCTATGTTGATAGAATTTTACTCTCTTTTCCCTAGTCGCTAGGATTTTCATTGCTAAAACAAAATAAACAACTGTTTATCATCTTAGATTGCATATTTAGGAATTGTATATCTACATCATGCGATGAACCTTGAAAGGAAAACTTCTTAAGAAATATCAACTATAAAATAAATCTCAATGAACATAAAAATGCTTTGGAACCTAACATACAACATCTAGAAGTCTAGGCTAGAGACGTATTCTGGCGTCGTAAATCCTGGTAACTATCGCTTTCGTCATAGGTTGGGTGATTCCTCCTCTTTGGTACGACAAGTGCTAGTACGGACTTGTGCTCCCACGTACCATCGAGTATATATTGGGAGACCACAATAGGCTATATCCTTTATCCTTAGGAAGTCGTGTCTGCCGCCCTATCGATCACAATGCATTGAACACAACATTCGGGAAGATTGACTACCGTACGTAAAAGTATATTGCAGTTTTGTGATTGGTTTGGTAATCCCTTTGTCTAGATTTCTAGAGTAGTCACTTTCGTTCCTTTTCAGACTCCTTAAAAGAAAAGGTCCATATGAGCACTTGTCACTTCAGGCTCATTAAAAATCGAAGGTGACTAGAGTCATCTTTATCTTTTTATCGACTCTTAAAAATTGAAAAGGCAAGTGTGTCAAAGCGTCATCAAATTTATTTTAATCAGAATAACATCATTGTTCCCTCATTGGCCTTAAGTTGAGAAAATGGAGTCCACCAATCAAGGATTTCCCCTTGGGGGAAATCCTAGTCCTTTCTCTTCTTGGGGTGATATTGGTGCTCCATACATTGCGACATTGTCCCTTCTAAGACTCACAATTGGCCTACTAGTATGGCTATTCTTGACATCTGTTGTTTAAAACACCGTAATTCTTGAGCAATCATATCAGCAACTAGATGTACTGGAGTGGTTCCCCCCCCTTCTGCTTTGTTTGTTCTCCCTCTCCTTCCTCATCTTCACTTCGTGAAACTAGTAACACTAAAAACCAAGTAGCTGAGAAGAAGAAGAAAGAAAGGGAAGGAGAAGAAGAAGAAGAAGCCAATGACGAAAGGGGGCAACCATGCATATTCTGGCAAAAATCCACACACTGCACCTTCCAAACCTAAATTCCCATGTGTCATTTGCAAAGGAGACCACTATCATCGAGATTTTCCTTGTATCCCACAGATCTTAAGGGACTGGTCTCCCTGCTTGCACAATCCGGTGTCTTCAACCTCTATCGATCATGTTGAGAGTACACCTTCAACTAGTGAAAATGAAGCCAATGGACAGAAAGGAAGATCTAAATTTCCTTATTGGCTGTGTAAAGGTGATCATGCCCTCCATCATTGTCCTTTCCTGGACGAATCTAAAAGAGTCTTGGATAACCGTCCTACTTCACCACAGCGACTTCCTCCTGGATACAAGAAACTCTTGCTAAGTCCATTGCTAGTTGAAAATCCGACTGACACACCTCTGTTGTCAGTCGAAATTCCTATCATTAAAGATAAACCCTCTGAGTCCACACCAGACCAAAGTCAACAGGTCGAGACAGTAGTCGACCCAGTCTTGTCTTCAGAAGGTCCACCTTCAGATGATACAGTCTCCAAAGAGAATGAGAATGACACCGTTCAAATTCTTTTTGTTAACACAGAATTCGATGAACATGGGGGCAATCTACCCATTCCTTTACTGCAACAAGGAAGTTCCTCATTTCAAGAGATTCATCTAGTCATTTATTCAGTCCCTCCTCCATGCAATCTAGCCATTTCGTTTGATTCGAATCTACTAGCAAGACCCCGCCTACCATCTAATGTACCATTCTAGATCATAGTACAAGCTTACAGAATGATCATGGCTGGCACTATCATAGATGAAGGGGCTTCCGTGAGTATCCTTTCCTCAACTGCTTGGAAAGTGCTTGGTTCGCCATCGCTTCTGCCTGAGATTCGAAATATGTCAAGCTTCAATAAAGGAACCAGTCGACCGTTAGGGATCCTTCCAAATTTTCCTATAACTTTGAGAAGGAAAACCATTCATCTAAACATGATGGTAGTCTAAGGGCCTCTAGATTACAATCTACTCCTTGGGCATGACTACATGTACAACATGGGAGCTATTGTTTCCTCACTCTTTCGGGTGACGTGTTTCTCGTATGAAGGCAGAATGGTCCAAATCGTTGACCATCTTTCATTCCTCGATTCAAACACGGCTAATAGTCAAATGCCATCCCTAAATGGTCTTTTTTCATAAGGAATGTCTCATCAACCTCCAGTCCATCCACTTGATGATCACGAGTGATTCGATGAATGTGACAAAACCCAGGGGGCACGTGCCCTAGCCTGCTTTGGTAGGAAAACCCCAGATATAAGATATGTTTCCTTGTAGGATATATGACCAATCTGACACACCCGTCCATTTAGGAAAACAGGATCAGTCTGGAATAGGATTTCCTCATTGAAGGTTATGTGATTGGAAGCTCCCACCATTCATCTTTGTCTATTTTTATGGAAAAAGCCAAGGAAGTATTTTGGTTGTTAAGCGGACGAAACAACCTTGATTTTATGCAAGAACTTCCATATGGTAACCTAGAAACTCTACTTTTCTTTATACCTGGGGGCATGCAAACCTTTTTTACACAAGTGAAAAGTGACCAGCGTAACTCTAACCTCATAGTTTTTACTAAATTCAACTGCTTAAGTTAGGTGATTGGTCTGGTCAACCATTCACCTTTTCCAGTACCGATGGTGATGGCAAAGTAAAGGAGATGTTTCTATGAAACTATCCTACCTAACCTTAGTAGTTCTTTAACCCCTAGGACAGTAATTGGTCGTTCCTAGCTTTCATACAAAAGGCTCTGGAGCAAAGTTTCGCATGGGGCAAGCTCCCTAAAAAATCAACCTACTAATGAGAGACATCCTTATTAGATGAATGGCACGAGCAGGTTTATGAGAAGTTAAAGCTCGTTAAAAAATAAACCTAGCAATCAGCATATGTTCCCCCAGAGTTCAAGCTCATTAAAAAATGAACCCACCTTCGGTAAATAACCTTTGTGATCACATTGCTATCAGCTTTTGAGCCTTGGTCGTGTTCTTACCATCACCTCCACTTTTTAGCTGATCATATGCCTCCACTTGATTGTTTACCCTTTTTGAGGAACAAATACGATGAGTGATTCTGTTAGCCACCTTCTTTACACTGTCGTGATTGGAAAGTTCCAAACCTTACCTAGAACCAGCTGCTACTCGAAAATATCACTTGTTCCTCAAAAAACGAGTCTCTTTTAAGCTCTTTTTAGACTCGTAAAATATAAAAAGATTGTTGAGCAATTGGCCTCTCTAGCTTGTTAAAGTGATTGGAAGTGCCATCCCTCCTCTAGATTTTAATCATTTTGGACCCGAGATATCATTACACAAAAAGATCAAGTGGTTTTCATTTTCGATTCTCTAAAGTGATCGGAAAAGTCATCCCTTTTGTATTATTTTATACTTTTTCGGACTTAAGGAATTATACTACAAAAAAGGACTATTGGAGTTTCCTTTATGTATCTTTTGAGACTCTCTAAAACTGAAAATTATCGAGTTATCTTTGTCATTAAACTCATTAAAACAATAGCGACAAACTTGTCCATACAGACAAGAGCGAGTTTCATTGTCGCTAAGCTCGCTAAAACATAGCGACAAGTTTGCCCGAAGGGAAAATTATAGAACAAGCATATGTTATCCTCCTCAAGATTGACAAAAATAAAAAGGTACTGGTCAGCAATGACTGGGGAAAATTGGGAAGAAAACTTGAAGAACTTTATTGGTAGCAGGTCGCTCTTGAACATGACACTTTCACTCCATCACCATGATTGAGTCGGGTTGGGTTATTCCGTTCACCAGTCATATCACAATTGGTCCTCCGGACCATCCATCTTTGGGGTTAATGCTACCAATCCATTTCAGTGTCGCCTATATGTTCAAGAGAATTCGCTCAGAGAATTCATCAACCTAGCTTATGCCTCATCCGCTACAATACCTTCATGCTCCATTCTTTCATGACCGTCGCGCTGAACCTAGTATCATCAGATCGTTTTCACCTCCATAAAATAATTTGCTCCGTTTCGTGTCATAGATGTGGGATTCATTAAGGCCCTCCTACGATGGGTCACTTCTTGTTGACATCATCTCATTATCCAAGAATTTGACTTAGGAACAACCCTTTCAGTACTTTGAAGCTTGCATACCTCAATGGAAAGTTTCTCATTTCTGGCGACAAGTTTACATCAATGGCCTTCGATCGAAAGATTTTGGGTCGTGTTCGACATTGACTCATGTATTCACACCACGTGAATTGTACTATAGTACCTTGAGGGTCACTATCATCATCGGTGATTCCTCTTGTGCCTGTTAACAGCTTACATCATTGGCTGGTAATCAGGCGATGTCTTTCCATGTTCGACATCAGAACATCTTTTCACATGGATCAACTTGTACTTCGGCTGAAGATTGAACGACTTTGAAGACCTCAAATCTAGTTTCATCCATCCAGGCTGCAATATATTCAGGAAAATAAAGACATCAAATGTACTCTATAGCTGCAGAGATAATCATCCAAGCTAAAGGATGATGGTTCTACCCGAATCATCAGTCTACCACAGAGATGATTGTCTGTCCTATGTACATGAAAATGACTTTATAAAGTTGAGCATGGGAATTCCCACCTCAGCTAGATCATGAAAATATTATGAAGATAATGTATTGTATTGTATCTTATTATAGGTCACCTTCCAGTTCAAAAAACCTCAAATCCTCATGATAAAGCATTTCACCCGACATCAGAAATTTTCAACCTCATGCTTTAGGGGGCAACTATTATAGAAATATTTGGGCACTACAACCCCAAACACATATGTCCATAAACCAAAGGCTTCTAAACCCCTAAAAGTGTTGTTTCATACCCTAAAGGATCAAGGTCAACTGATTACATCATTTCCCAGAAGTTCTCCCTGAAAAACTGCTCAGAACTAGTCAAAACTGGACCATACAAACTGCTCCATGCTAAGGGTGTGATGCATCTCACCTGCTACACACAAAGGGTACAATGCATACTAAAAAGCCCTTCTATAGGGTGCGATGAGTGAGAGCAGACAAATGGTAGAGGCAATTTGCTAGGTGGAAACCCAGAGAATCTTCTAGAAACTGCTCATTTGACACTTGCCTCTCTTAATTCACCCAGGGATGAGTAAGAGATCATGAAATATCCAAGTGGAACCAAGAACTATCAGAGAAATGACACTAATCAAAATCCCAGAAGCTGACTCACCCCCTACAAATATCTATATATGGATCCCTCATCCTAGAGATCTAGAGGCTGGAATTTTGTATTTTGTAAGGAAGTGTTGTTGGTTTCTCTATAAAGCATTGTATTGTTGGGTGATCTAGTCTTTTCATGTGGTGAAGAGGGATTTCATGCTAGGAGGATGGTGCTGGATCAGATAGCTGGGTTGTAATCCTCTCTTCTACTATATCTATCAATAAAGCTATTTGAGTTTTCCTCCATATACTTGTATATCTTTGAATCTTGTATTTGTTTATACATGTGTGTGGTTAATGTACATCTAATCCTATATTGTTTATGGCTTTATATCTCTATGCTTTGATGGTATTTTGTTGCTTTCACTCTACAGGTGTTCTTCGAAGCGGGACAAGTGAGGAAGGAGTGGCAAAGGTCTATCAAAGGAGGGAGGAAACAAGCAAGGAGCCAAGTGAAAGACTAAGGTTGGTACTCTCTTCTTCTCTCTCATCTATCTCTCATAAAGGAAAACACAAGTTGCTTTTAATTGTTTGTTTCTAAGATAGCTACCCATCTTAATGGGACTAGCAACTCTGAATAGACACTAGTTTTCCCGGAAACACTAGCCCAAACATTACACATGCAGTGGGAGTAGTGAGCAGGTTTATGTCAAAACCAGGGAAAGAGCACTGGACAATAGTGAAGTGGGTTTTCAGGTATTTGCGTGTCACTATTAATGATGGTTTGTGCTACCAAGGAAGATTAGGGTTGGACATAATGTTAGATATTCATGGTTTTGTTGATGCAGGCTGGGCTGGAGATCTGGATCAAAGAAGATCTACAAGTGGGTATGTGTTTAACGTATTTGGAGGTGCAGTCAGTTGGATGAGTAAGAAACAATATGTAGTGGCACTATCAACTACAGAGGCAGAATGCATGGCAACCACTCATGCAAGCAAAGAAGCATTTTGGTTGCAGATATTGTGTTCAAGTATGGGGTTAGTACAAGGAGCTATAAGGATAGACTGTGATAGCCAAAGTGCAATTTTCTTGGCAAAGAACCTCACATATCATTCAAAGACAAAGAACATTGATGTTCAGTATCACTTTCTGAGGGATATGATAGAAGACAAAAAGGCGTTGATAGTAAAGGTGGACACATTGAAGAATACTGTAGATACATGGAAAAAATATGTGAGCTCTGAGAAGTTCTCTTGGTGTAGAGAGACAGTGGGCATTTCAGGGCTGGAAAAATGACTAAGCACTCTTGTGGCCCCCTGTGGAAAGAAAACAACAAGTGGGAGAATGTTGGGTTGTGTTATATTATTTCCACGACTAACCCACATAGTTTAACTAGGGGGTTAGATGGGGGGGTGGAGCCCCCCTTTGTTGCGCTGATTGTGTAGAGGGGGGGGGGGGGGGTCACAGGGGGTTTGAGGCATACCCATAACCCACTTTATGGGGTCTGGATAGCGCCCCAGAAAATTTTGGGTTTTGGACACTATGTTAGGATGGGCAGACCCACCTATGGTTTTGTGCATGATTTTTTCACATCATTTTTTGGACGCGATGGTTTTCGGTCCATGGTATTGGATGCTTTGGCATGTATAAATATGTATTATAACATTGAAAGGAACATAATGAAAAATCAAGCTGGTAGTCCCAGTTTCAGGATCCAGGGGAAAATCTTTGTGTATATATGTTTACGTGTTATGCTCTCACATTGTTTATCTTCTGTGTTTTAGAATTTGTATGCAGGTAATTTCTATACGGGGTTAAAACCTACACTGATGACCTCTGTTGCTACTCAAATGGACCCTATCGAGCACTTGTTAGAAGGCCATGAATTCTCCTTGACAGTTGAGATTCAAACGTGGAAACCCACCCCAACCCGCTACCAGAATGAGGTAAAAAGAGCCCGGGAGCAGGCGTCCAAAGAAATTTTCGAATATGTAGACTGCATGGACATATTACGATTGAGGTATGCGAAGCAACAACTCAAGGTAGAATGGTTGGAAGAACAAGTGAAGGAATTGAAGTCTGAGAAAGAACAGATATTCAACCTAGCATAAGAGGTATTAGCATGTCACCCTCCTGCTTCTAGCTATGTCTTGTTCTTGCATGAGCAATTTATTTTCTTTTGTTTGGAAAGCATTAAGAAGGAGATCAGTCATGAGATCGAGGATGGTGTACAGTTCCTTCGTATAATGAGAATCCATGACTTAGCAACCCAACACTTGATGTGTGAGCTCTATCTACATGGATACCTCCTGCGTGTGGACAAAGAATTTAATATGGTCCCATATGTCGAGGACATTCATTTAATGGCTTTTACCTCCTACACTCTCAATAAGATAAACTGGTAGAAGGCTTCCAATATGTTTGAGTCAAATCAAAACATGAAGCCTCCTATGATGAGAGGAGGACACGAACGGTCAGTAACCATGTATAATAAGCACACCACCTTTTTATAGATCGAGGGAAATAGAGAACAGATGTTGAGGACACAAAGGTGGTGCATTGATATTTGTGTCAAACAAATAGTCACATTCCAAGATGAGGCCCTTGATAGTTGCCAGAAAAGGTGGATGATGTCACCCACATCTATACAGAATAGGGAACCTTTTGGAGCACCAAATTTTTCATGGGAACTTAATCAGGTGCCAAGATATGTGGCCTGTGTCGAAACATGTGGGGTCCAGTGGATGGGAATACGGTTCAGGTTCCCCGTCATTTGGTTACCAACAGAGCACTATACCCCAACATACAATGTACCATATGATTGGTGGAAGGAAGTCCTTCTCTCAGAGGGATACAAGGTCCCAGGAATAGACATGGCAGAAGAATATGATCTCACCCAGCTCAATGAGGATCACAGCCAATCTAACCGAGACCTGCAGAGGCGACGAGTTGCATGAGGGCATGCAGAAGGCTAGTTGGGGGGAGATGTTGGGCACCAAATCTGCTTATCTTTTCCACACATTTCCACCCATCCTTTCATCGTTTTTGCACTAATTAACATGCATTTATTATGATAAACCTATGAGGTAACCCTCCTTTCTTATGTATCTTGGGATATTTAATTGATGAAGTAAAGTCAGGAGGGTTTTTCCTATGCAAACTACTAAAAATTGTTATGTTTGCAGATTCTGGTGAACAAGTATCTCTTTCACAACATGTAGCAGTAGTTTCGTGATTCACAACAGCATTTCGGCAATGCTGAGACAACATAACCAACTTGCAGCTATTTTCAAGCCTATTTTGGATCGTTTCTATTCTCTCTCTCTCAGCGACTAGTGCTATTCTAAATTGTTGTATATTTTTGGCATTTAGTCATCAGGTTTTGGGGGAATATGGTATTACCCATGTATTGTATAAAATGGGTTTCGTTCCTATGCAAAGGGTTAGCCGCACATAGATATGTATTGTAACAACTTCTTCACAGATTAATAAAATACAAGCAATTTTGTCATTCTATCTCTAGCTATAATTTAACACAACCCTGATTAGAGAGTTGAGCCCACTCTTCTGATCAGGTGTTGTGTATTTTATTTTATATATGTTGTTTTACTTATTGTGTTTATTTATTTATTGTTGTTATAGATCTCTATATAGATTGTTGTGAATTCCTTTTAAATTCTGTGATTTAATTTCTATTCCTATCACAACGATGTCTTGATTTCTTAATCACAAATCCTTGGTTGATGCAAGGCTGTAACCTTGCCCCTGCATATACCTTGCATGTTACCTTGAAAGTTGCACGCACCCAAATTGATGAATTAATGTAGGAAAGGGTTGAATATTTTATTCACACTTGGACACCAACAAGGAGGAAAGGCAAAGGCCTTGGCCATTAACTCACGCTGACTAGCCAACTTGCATAACTCGTACAAAGAGATATTAGCTGGAGTTTTCTTCAAATCTTCGATGATATTGTAATCTAATTCCACAAATGGAGATTCTTGTGCTAAGTGTTGCATTGCTGAGGTGGTTTTAACTGTAACCCCTTTAAATGAATTTCTAGGTGTGGATGAGTGTCCTTTTGTACTGATTGGTGACTTGTTCGGGCTTACATCATTCGTCCCTCTAGGTGGAGAAGCGGATGGCTGGCTAGTATTGGTGGGGGGCAGGATCCTTTGTAACAATGCTCTTTTGTTGTCTTCCAGAGTAGAGTTCGACACATTACCTTTACTCCCAAGGTTGTAACTTTTGGGGGGTTTTGGGGGAGCATCTCCAACAAAGGCCTCTTGACCACTGAGCACATCCCCCCACAGATGACTTCGAAGGTTGACATAGCAAATGGAGTATCGTCGCCAGGAGGGGAGTCGTCCTCTTCATAATCATTAGTATCTTCTTCCCCTTCCTTGACGACTTGATCTTCTAACAGATAGGTGACTATGGTAGTCATGTTATGGAGCCACTGTAGGCAGGTCATCTCAGAGTGGGAAGCCTGATGGAAAGTGCAGAAGTTGTCCTTTCCTAGATCCTCCATGTTGAAGGTTGAGCTGGATGTTTGTGACACTTTAGCGGGAGGGTGTTTAGTTTTCTAGAAAAAGGGCTTAGCGGGTTTTTCTCCTCCTGAAGCATCATTGGTCCTTCTCTTTAGCTCAGACACTTCATTAGTCAATTGTTTTAGGGATTTTGTTAGTCCCTTGAAATCGAAGGAATATTTGTCTTTATCTATGGTTTTACTTGATGAGGCCTGATTCTTCTTCCCAGATGGATTTGTATCTTCATGGAACTCATGCTTTAAGACACCTATAGAAAGAAGATCCTTTTTGACTTCGATCGTAGTAGAAAATTTCTCTACCAGGTTGAGTTTTTCTTTGCTTTAACAAACATGGCTATATCCCTCAGCAGGGCCCTGGCGTAGTAGTCAATCATGATGGAATCATCAAGGGCTACGTCCATGGGGAACTTATTCAAAATCATGGTGAAACGTTGATTGAAATCTTTCACCTTCTCTTTCCTATGAAATTTCAGCGTGCTGAGCTCAGTAAGAAGCATAGAAGGTGTCTTGTATTCTAAGAATTTATCCAGGAATGTTTTCCAAAACTCTTCCCAAGTTCAGATGGAGGCAACCAGTAGAGATCGATACCAAGTGGCCACTTTATTTTCAAGAGTGCGTGGGAATAAACGACATGCTACATCATCATACTGGACCTCCATCATTTCCGAGGCTAGGTAAAAATTGCTAATGTGGTCATCAACTGAGGTCCCTTTCTCAGGGTCGAACTTCGGGAGGTGTTTCTCCAAATGGTGAGGCATGTCATGGAGTAGGCCTCTAAGGTTCAATGGGGATTGATCCATCCAGGCCAGTGGCGTTGGGCGGTGGTTTCCTCTAGGTTTGAAAATGAGGTGGCTTCATTGTCTTCTAGTTCATTATCTGTGCCTAATTCCCCACTAGTGCGAAAGGGTCGCCTGCCTTCTCCTTGAGGCACTCTGAGGTGACCTAGATCTCGAGTGTTTCTCACATTCTTGGTATTCCTCAAGTTTCTCAGGATACGCTGATTGTTGTAGAAGTTTATGTGGCCTCTAAGGTAATCCCCAGTTCCCTGTCCCAGGATCCCTTGAGTGCCCACAGTGAGAGGTTGATTGTTAACTGGTGTCTATTTGGTGATGTGTCGATCATTCCCATACATTTCTTCCTGGTGTGACTGGTTATATCCACCAGTGAAGGTATTCCTAGGGTCAACCCCCTCATCTTTAGGTTGGATTTCCAACCCTTCAATAGATAGCCTCTCAACCACATCCACATAGTCATTGAGTGCTAGGCCAATTGATTGCGAGATTGAGTTAACAAGGATACCTTGGCGTGTGTGGTGAAGTGCAGAGGTGCATGCATTGGATAGGGAGTTAGTGGTGGGAATGCATTTCAAACCCTTGGAAAATTTTCGAGTAATAGGGCGCAAAGCCCTCAATTGTTCAGTAGTGAATTCAAACATGGGAAGTTCCTCTCCTCCAGAAGCATCTTCAAGAGGGGGAATTTGGGATTCCTCCTGGAGCGACCTTGTGAAGGATGGCCCATAAGAGGGATTGTATGCTATCTCAGGGGGTGTGGGAGGTCATGGTTGGCTACTACCTTGATGGGAAATTTCAGTGTGAGGGCATGGATTAGTACTTTCCATGGCCCTCCTTCTAGCGCCCAATCTATTGACGGGATGGAATCTTCCACCAAAAGTCAAGGGGACCTCCCCGGTGTAGGTTCCCAACTAGAGCCTACACTGTTTGTGATAGGGATCCCTTCTGATATGTACACCTGGCTTCCATTCAGTTTTTTAGAGATTTATTTAGACAGAGGTGAAATGCGGAACCTCAATAAATACAATGCAATAATTGATAAATATTTTATGCCACATAAACCATGAATAGCCAAACCATAAACAACATAAACCTTATGTAAATTTACTATTAGTAGGCTTTAGATAAGACTCATGTATTCCAAGATAAAATGCTTAACAATTGTAAATCAATTCACAATGATCAAACGTTTACAAGCATACATAATTGTGCAGTCAAAATAGATTATATCGATAGCAAAGAAATAGTTCACTGGCACAAGTTTAGATTTAGTGAATTAAATACCATTCATACGAAGCAACACAAAGTTTGGAGTATGAAACATCATGTGAGCAGACCACACATAAAATAGCTTTCCAGGACATCTAGTCCATCAAGTGAAGAAAATACTCATGACATTAGCACATAAAATATTTGAATAATCCAATAGTGGAAACACACAATCACTCCTTGCATATATTAGAAGGAAATAAATTCTCTCAAGAAATGTATCTATCTCCAAAAGAGTCCTCAGCAAAAAAGGTCATTACAAATGAGGCATGAGGGTGTATTTATAGGGTAAGAGTGACTCTTGGCCTACCCTTAACTCTTAGACTACCTCATGACCTTTTGTTTACCAGATGACTTTTGGTATTCCACGTGACCCTTCATATTCACCAAAGTTTACATTTGGCATTCTACATGACCTTTCATATTCACAAGGTGTTTTATGCTATTGTAGTAAAAATGTCACAAAAATAGCTATCAATCTAATTCAATAATTTAATAATGGCAAGTTCTGGAACATCAAGCCTGAGTTGTTCCATCAAATATGTGTGCCACAGGTTGTATTCTGCTGCAATGGGAGTGATTTGTGGCTGGTCTTCATCATGTCGATGCAGGCAGTTGAGTGCATATGAGATGAGGGTGTTCTGTTTGGCATGCACCTTATTATTCAAGGTTACCAGTTTTGTGTAGAGCCTCACTGGTTCTACCATTTAATGTTTGATATTTTCTCTGCTAATCAGCATGTATTTCATACGAGTTTCTTGTTTATATGTCTCTACGAATGCTTGTACTTCCTTGGTGATCTCATCTTGCTTCCTTACCTGTCCGACTTCCTTTATCGAGGGAACTCCATGTAGTTGTATCACTGATTCTAAGCCGTTGAATAGATGCCTATAAGATTCTAGTACCCTCTCCACATCTTTGGTCAATTTGTCTTTGGACTGAATTTTGATGTGGATTTGGACCTTAGTATTTTGCATGGTGATCCAATATTTCTTAGGGACCACCGTTGGTGCTCCTGGGTACTTGATGGACCATTTGTGTATCCTATCCAAAGTAGTCATAACTCTTTAAGCATAGAAAATCTTTCTTTTGTGTGGGCTTGGATGTCCATAATGGGGGCTACAATGTGGTGTAGTTTAGACATCTTCTCATAGACTACTTCCATTGCCTCCCCTAGAGTCTCTGTTTCTGCTTCAATTGTTGCTTGGAATTCTATTGTGGTTGTGCATACTAAGTGGAGTGTTGCATTCTCTTCATCCATCTTCTTCTTCTCCTTTTCTGCCATGGTGGCCCTTTGTTTGGATGCATAAAACCTATTATACAAATCCACAATCTATTTGCTCATCTAGGGCACATTGTGTTATATGGCAGCAACATAAGTTGTCCCGTCCAAGGCAATCATTTGTGGGTTTGTTGTAATGTTAGGCACAATATCCTTGGTCATGGTTGCTGATAGAGGCTCGGTTGGGTTCCTACTGCAATATTTCTTCCTTTCTTGTACAATCTTGAGGTTTATTTCATCGAAAGTGAGTCTAGTAAGATCTAGGACCTCCTCGTCCTGATCCTCCGAGATACCCAGCTCTTGGAGTGGAAGGTGTCTGCCAGTGAGGGGAGTAGTAGGAGGTACATCTAATGGAGGAAGCTCACTTTGTCCCATGCCTAGGTCATTTGTTTTGTTGGTCTCCCATTGTTCACTTTCCCTAGCTTCCTTTTCCTTGTCCCTCCTAAGCTCTTCTTCCCGTTGCCTTTTCTCTTCCTCGGCTAGTGCCCATTGCCTCTCTAGTTCATCTTCCATATTCTTCAGCTCTTGTTCTAGAGTCAAAGGGAACAACCTGAGTGATAACACCTCCAACACTGGTAGAAGCACCTCCAACATATGTAGCAACATATCCAATGCTTCCAACACATATAGAAACAATCCAACCACTTGTAGTAGTAGCATATTCAACCAACACAACATGTCCTAAATTCATCTCTATTCGACCTCCATATATCCTCCACTAGTCATGTCATAAGTATGTTTACATCAATTCCAACCAACAAGACCATCATGTCAAACACTCATCACACATCACACATCAGAGGAGGACTAATATCACCAAATTGACATGAGGGATATAACAAGAAACAACATGACCTTGTCTACATCAATGCAAACACTATAATACCAACAAGCTCCCCCTTTGGGATTAATGTCAACCTCAACCTAATCTCCAACATATAAGGTTTATCTCTAACTTTGTCCAATATTAAATCATCAACTCTGAAGTTGATCTCTATCCATGAAAATTCTCTCCCACTTTGAAATAAATGGAAAAGGGCCATACAAACACTAAAGAACAATTCCAACAATCTTGGATGAGAGTAGGACTTCTCCTATCATACTCAACACCATATTGATGTAGCCCAAAGATGTCTCTCCTACAAGATAAGAATGTGAAGGAAGGAACTCACTTCCAAGCATATCTCTAGCCACTGCCATTAAATATTTGAAACTAAACATGCTCTCCCTAAGCATGTAATGAAGTTACAATAAGCCTCCTTTCTTAGTGCAAGAGATTACTCCTCGTGAAGAATGACTCATACTAACTTTGGACAAGATATATAATGAATTACAATACATCTACAATGCTTCATGGAGGAAACACATGGTTGTGACAAATACATAGGTCTGACATATGAATCCACTATTGCCAACCATGATTCTATGGAACCAAGTTTACATCATGCACCCAATGTAATAGGGATACATCAATGATATACAAAGTAATACATGACTTGTACTTCCATTGACCCATACATAGCTAAGATAATACTTACTAGACACCATGGGTCTCTCCATGAGCAATACACCCAAAAGATGACACAATGATTATACATGGATTTTACATCTGCACATAAGTGTGCTCTCTTCTATACATGCCCAAAATATGCAATAACATGAGTAAATGGCATCAATGAGAATCAATATATGCTCCATATAGTAGAAAAAATAAAATGCAATACATGGCATGTGCATCAAAACATAAGGCCTCTGTGAGCAATAGCATAAGCTCTTAACGTGTAGCAACAACAATAGGAGCATTGTCCAAACCATATGCTAGTGCATGGCCACTCAACACTTTGGCCATCACCATCCCAACAATGAAGATCCTGCAGCAACATCGGGATAACCACTAACAACCACCATGCTCCACATAGGCAATAGAAACAAATCTTATACTAGCAAGAACATGGAAATATTTCTTAAAAAGTAGCAACAAATACATATCTTCAACATCATGAGGCTCACCAACCATTAAATAAAATCATGAGAAGCACATAAATAGCTGAAAAATAGCCAAACAATGGTGCAACAAGGCTGATACACGTCTTTCCCACTCATATATAATAAATACGTCAGTTGCAAAAATAATGAGTAAAAAGAAATAAACATGAAGAACAAGCCTTGAAAAACATAGCTCCCCTATAGCATAATATACCTCATGAGCATGTTGATCCTGTGGACCTGAATATGCATGGCTGAACTAGATCAAAAAATCATTGTTGTTGGTACTCCTCAAGCTGCCAATGGTCCCCCTGAGACCATACTAGTCTCATACATATTGTTTCGGTCAAGTAGATCTAGCATGCAAGAATGGACTGTAGTAGGGATTGATCGCATCTACTCTGAATATAATGAAGAATAGTATTCCCTTGATCTCTTCTTATTCTTCACTCTTCCCTTCAACACATACACATTATCTAGGGTCTTGATTCCTCTTGCAATCACTCTCTTTGATCCTTCTTTCAAGATGATGCAACCTTTGGAATTGAAAATCACTTCCTTATCCCTATCAACCATTTGGCTTACACTCAAGATATTATACTTAAGGCCTTCAATGATCTAAACATATTCTGCATTTGTCCTCTTCTCACCAAGAATGGCTTTGCCACTTCCCAACACTTTGCTTGTTTCACTACCTTCAAACAAAAGATGACGACTCTTGGTTTTATTGAGAAAATGAAATTTTCTCCTATCTCCTGACATATGGTGTGAGCATCTGCTATCTATATACCACATGTCAACCTCATCATGGGAATAAAGTGCAATGCCACATCTTCCTTTCTGTTTCTCCTTCTTCCATGTGTTCCTTATTTGCACATTCTCCCTTGACTACTGATTTTGAACAAATGGCCTCAATGGTCTAGGCATCTTACAATCCTTGGCCATGTGCCCAAAATTATGGAACACATAACACTCTATATGGTCAATATGCATAGTCAAAGGATCTGATATTTCACTGCTCATACTTTCCCTCCATATTCTCACGCTAGATATGCAATCAATGGCTTTATGCGCAAACATGTTACAAGAAAAACAATGACCATTGAAAGAACTTGTATACCTGAATGTAGGTCCTCTTCTTGGATAATCATACTACTACATGAATGTGTGTATTCTCCTTCTACAATTAGCTACCACATGAAAAAAATTGTTACAATTGCTTGATCTCATCCATCAATGGCCCAAAAAAGGAGTTCTGATTCCTCATTTAAAATATGCCACCATCAATCCTAGGAGTGAATGGTTTCTTCGGTTCTCTTCTTTGCTACTGCTGGCAGATCAATTTTCCTTCTCCTTTCTTGCTACTATTTTTTATCACATTCATTGCTACATTCTTCTTTAGTTCTACTTTGTTATACTTTCCTACATGCAAAGTTGTCTCACCTTGTTGAAAATTGCTACCAGATTTTCTCATTGCTATGGTGCTCTTCACTTTTTCCAACTGCTGGTTTTTTCCTCAAGATCCTTTCTCAATTTCTCAATCACACCTTCAAGCACTTCAAAATACTCATTCCTATATTTATTTCTTGTTTCAATTGACTTCTGCTAATCTTTTTTATTCTTCCAGTTGTGTTCTCAAGGTAGTGATTTCTTCCTTGAGACTTTTCTCCTTTTGATCACAACCCTGCAATTTCTTCTCATGCTCCTTGCATACATATGTTAGTCTACCAATTTCACTAGAAAATTATTTAATAATAATCATGGGAGATGCATATTCAGCCTTAAGAGTCATATAATTGTGATCATCATCTCTTTCACTAACTAAATCTGAATCATTTTCATTACCGCTATAAAAAATATAACTCAAAATATTTCATTGCACTTATACCTTCAAATTTATTGTTCCTTTTCACAATTGGTTCAACTAGATCTTCCTTCTTGTTTTTTATTCTCTTCTCAACCTATTCATCATTGTTGCACCTATTGGCTCCATATAACATATGAAATATATCCCAAACATCCTTAGCATATTTCAAATCTCCAATTTTCTCTAAATTTGCATTATGGGATTTTTTGAAAATATTTTTTCTTGCTTGAGAATTTTTATTATATACTTTAGATGAAGGAAACTATCCATCACCTTCTTCACAAACCAATATCCAAATGTTAGAGCCACAAATAAATAATTTATTGTTCACACTTTCATTCCATACCTTGAAATTTGCAGCTGTAAGAACCAATTTCCTTAGAGAAATCATTCTGAAAAAAAAAAAAATGCAATTTTTGCCAAAATCTCTAAGATCCATTCTTTTGTGATCAAGCTACAACTATGAGTCCTTTCTTTGATACCAATTGTTGGAAAGTAGATCACTACTGAGAGGGGGGTGGGGTGAATTAGTAGTGAAGGAGTTGTATATTTTTCTCCAAATTATTATTCTTTTAAACATTCACAAATTAAAACAGAAAACCATTCATTAGAGCATCAAATATATACATAAAACCATGAAAGAAATCAACACAATAGACATAGATATTTCTGGTAGAAAACCCTCTCTAGGGAAAAACCACCCACGAGTGCTGTGCTGCTCAAATATTCTATTAGTCAAGAAAAATCATAGAGATATAGATATGGCTACTATCAAATGGAGAAATTTTCTCATGTGTATCTACAAATTACCATCTGTTGAAGGCCACCATGATCAACGATCCTTGCCCGATTACTCCTAAACTATCAATCGACTCTACAGAATTCGATCTATTGGAAGCCCCCATGACCAATGAGGCTCACCCAATTTATGTCGAACTATCCAATCACCATTGGATTGAGAAAACTTCCCACTTATTTTAATTTTACTGGAGTCCTCTAACTCCACTCCTCTGTCTGGCTCTCATTTCAAAATATTTCAAACTAGAACTAATAAATGCTCAACATGAGAACTACAACACATATCATCAAAGCATAATCAAAATCCAAGATTAGACCAAAAAATGCATCACAATCACACCAAACACTTCTCTAATCCACACTTCATCTTCTCTCTCATTGCACAAACATGATGGCTGAAACATATTCTAGTTACTGCTTCAACACCTACAAACCGCTTCAGAAATTCTACACTAGAAATCTCACACAACTTGTATACAATCCTCCAAACTCACACTCACTCCACACACAATAGAATCAACAATACTATCATTGAGCTTCCTCCAATAAATAGATGAACTGAGGTGCTCAACTCAATAATTACCAAGAACTACTGAGCTCCACAAACTTTGTTCATATGCTTGATTTGATCTAGATTCAAATCATTGACTTGATCAAGCCACTAACTCCACTTTCCTTTTGATATTTTAAACTTTGATTAGCTTGTAGAGGCCCCATTAGCTTTTCTGACCATATCCAATTTTTTTTTGATGAATAATGTTGCTATAATACCCAAATTAGCTGAGTTGCATGAGGAATGCATAGAAAAACTCGTGAAAAATCTTGGTTTCATGCACAACATTGGAAAATTTTGACTGGAGCTCCTCAGTCACTCCCATAGTCCTATCTTCCAGTGAATGTAAAGTTTCATTCACTGCCATGACTCACCATCCATGTGACTGGGGTAGAGGATAAGGAAAACTCAAAACAATTAAGCCCAAATCACTGCCAAACTTTAGGGACACCTTCATCATCTTCTAAACACACTTCCAAGCCTCTATAACAAGTTTGCAATTGATGACATAGGTCAAAGACTCTTGCAACAAGTCAGTCACAAGCGGTCCCTAGTCTTCCAACCTCATCACCATGACCAACACCTACAACTCCTCAAGAAGCAATGAAAGCCTATCTAAACACCTCCAGCACTTGTAGCAACATCTCTAACTCTTGTAGCAACATCTCCAACTCCTTCAGTAGCAACATCATGTCATCCATCTGCCTCCAACACTGGTAGAAGCACCTCCAACATATGTAGCAACATATCCAATGCTTCCAACACATATAGAATCATATGTAATGCCTTTAGTAGCAATCCAACCGCATGTAGTAGCAACATCTTCAACCAACGCAACATGTCCTGAATCCATCTCTACTCGGCCTCCAAATCTCCTCCACTAGTCATGTCATAAACATGTTGACATCAATGCCAACCAACAAGAGAATCAATCCTATTAATCATTGCACAACAGAGATCATGAGGAGGAATAATATCATCATATTGACATGAGGCATATAACAAGCAAGAACATGACCTTGTTGACATCAATGCCAACAAGTTGTAGGCTAGTGAAATTCCCATATATCATATTTGGGATTGAATTTTCATGTGTCATTTTGTGACACCTATAGAAGGATTTTTTTATTCAATTTTGAATGGAAATTAAGATTTGCTTTGCTAATTTCTTTTCTATATTTACTTATTCAAAGTCCTAAACATGATTAAGATATGCATATATAATATTTCAAAGTAGCATTATTTTTCCAAATGGGTCTAATGATTTTACAAGTTTTTTAACATGGAAAAAATTACTATTACCTTTTTTTCAAAATAAAATTGTGATATTTCATATTAGAAGCAAAATGAAGATACAAATAAACACTGGATGGAGGATAACACAAGGAAATCCAGTCCCCCCTAACTTCATATCTAGAACATTGTTCATGAACTTTTATTTTTCATTAAACAACAAATAGAAAAGAAACATAAATATTGCATGACTAATATAGTTTACAATTTTGGCTTCTTTTCACAATTGACTATGCAACAAGAGGAGAATATTTTCTCTTCTTTCTTATTATTTTCCAAGATTCCATTGTATGTTATTTATCATTATTACCATTTTGAACTTATTTTCATCTAGGGGATTAGATTCGATTTGTTTCTCATCATCTTCCACTTGATCCACCCAAGTCACTTTAGGTTCATTTTGATTCATAACTTTCTGAAAGGAACACCCTTTTAGTGGTCCTTGATGTACCAATCCATGCATTAAATATTTTTCCTTGCAAGGAGAGTCATCTTTTCATGGGTTTTGTTTAACCATTTTTGGGGGATTTTCTTGATACATTTACTGTGGTTTAGTTGGGGGATCTACAAATGTTGTCTTCCCACAAGGATGCAAAATGTATTGATGGAATATATTAGAAATAACCCACCAAATGGATTTATTTTTTGGCTTCTTATTATTCCTAAGAAATTTGGGGAAATTTATCTTGACAGAAAATAGATATCAATACTGTAAAGAAACTCTCTCATAGTCTAGTTTTACAGTCCAAGAATAGTTTTGACTTGTTAGAGTAATTTTTTCTCTGAAAAATATTCCCCTTTTTTTGTGCAATAATTTTTTTTCTTTGCAACAACTTTGCAGCCATGTGGTCTTGAGCTCCCCTGATTCATCCCACTTGCTTCATTGTTCATAGAGGCCCTATGGCCCTGCTTTCCAATCCAACATCCCTTTTGTTGTGCCTCCCTTTTCTTCCACTCATTTCCATTCAATCCTCTTTATGTCTAAGCATTTCTTTATTTCCCTTCCATCCTCCTCCCTAGTTCATTGGACCTTGATTTGGATGGGTGGTTAATCACAAAATCTAGCCTCCCCCTCTTAGCTGGACTAGGAGATCACAACTTTTAACTCCTTGGTATTGAATGGTCGTAAGTTCTAAAAGGCTTCATCCTCTCATTTTGCCAAAAAACTTGATGAAGTCCCTGAAATAAATATCTTTGCCCCTCAGACAAGAGTTCATTCTCTTTAGTTGGTAGATCGAGGACTCATGGGACAATTTATGGGATTGTGGCCCTCCTCCAGAATTGTCTGCCAATGGGTCTTGAACAATAGAAACCCTTGATGGATGGTGAAGTCACATCTTCCTTCTATGACAAGGGTTTCTTTACCTTATTTTGTCAGAGGAAATTGGATTCGGACCAGAGCTTCTATAGTGCTTGATGCTTCATGGGGGCACAAGGGATTTACCTAGATCGCTAGAGTGCTAACTTCAATATGAACTATGATTTTCCTTGCATTTTCCTAGTTTGGGTGAATCTTCCTTCCCCTCCTTCACTGTTGGAATGATGCCACCTTCATGAATATTAGAAACGCCCTTGAGAAATACATCGAATGTGCCGAGCCTCGAGATGGACTATTCTCCTCTATTAGAATCTGTGTATAGGTAGATATAGAAAGGGTCTTCCTATTGTAATCAACCTAAGCTTGGATAACTAGTTGTACATTTAAGAGGTGGACTATGATCAACTCCCTTACAAATCTAAAATTTGTTATGACTATCGGTATTTCCCTAGAAACTGCCCTAAGAAACTAGAAGAACCTAAAAAAGAAGGGGAATCAGGAGATCAATGGCAACAAGCCAAAAGGAAAAAAGTACCTCAGATGAAACAACCTCTGTCAACCCAACAATGAAGATAATCCCCTACTAAGCAATCTGGGCCATCCTCCCCTAAGAACGAATATGCTGAAAACGACGAAGGAATAAGAAAATTAGTCAATCTTGGCAACTCCAACAATAGGTATGATGCTCTTGCCAATGAAGTAGAATAGCGGGGCATCCCTCATTATGATCCCCCAATATCATATCTTCCCTCTAATTCAATAGTATCACAAGGTCCTGTAGAAGGCACTATCATGCCAAAATCCAATGAAGATCTAGACCCTACGCATCAGGGTTCCTTAGAAGAAGACGAAGGTTTCCTCTCACCAAAGGATGGCATGGTTGGAACTGCTTTTTGCAATTTTAACAAATGAGAAGTCAGAAGTAGACAAAGCCATTGATAAATATCATCAAACCTGATGCCAAGGAAGGAAAACTAGCAGAGAAATAAGGATAAAATAAGCACAAAAGGAAAAAGAGTTGGGCCATAAACCCACCCTCAAAAACATTCAATTGGGAGATATGGGAAGCAAAATAAATTAGAGAAGATATGATGCATCCCTACCCAAAGGGGTCCCTCACTCTAAAAGCAAGTAATGATTTTTATCTCCTTGAATTGGAGTGGATTGGGGTCCAAAAAAGGAGATCATAAGTGAAATCCTTAATCAGAAAAGAAAGGCCCTCAATTTCTCTTCTTCATGAGACTAAACTAGAGGAACATGAAATAATAGCCCAGTAGTTTCAGTTGTGGAATGGAAGTGGTGTCTCTTTAGTTAGCACATGAGGGGCGTCTAGGGCCTTTGTACTCTTTGGGATATCTCTCAAGTCTGACTCATAAATTCCCACAAAAATGTTCACTGGTTCACATCCACCTTTCTTGACCTCTCTTCAAATAAGTTATGTTTTTTTGTCAATGTTCACATGCCTATTCACTTTAGAGAAAAGCACGAATGTTGGAATTTTCTTCACAACCTTGTAGATTCCAAATTTTGGGCTTTTAGTATATTTGGGGATGATTTAAACACCACTTTATATAGCTAGGAGAAAAAGGGAGATCACCTATCAAATATCCCTTCCAAGTGCAAATGGAAGATTTTACTTCTTAGGCTAAATTGATGGATATTAAACCTCCTGACCTTAGATACACCTAGAGTAACAAGAGAGTGGGCTTAAATCATATTGTTGCTAGATTGTACCATTTTCTAACCTCTGATGAATTTCTTCATTGAAATGTCTCCATAACATCCTCTATTCTACCTTGGAATGGTTCTGACCATCATCCAATTAGACTGGATCTCTCCCCCCTCTGAATTTTGGCCCCATCCTTTTCAGACTCATCCCTATTTGGATTTAACACCCTAATTTCCATGAGGTGGTTGCATAGTCATAGTTCCCCTGGGCGTAAGGTAGCCCAATATATATTTGGGAAAAAAATATCAAAAAGATGAAAGGCTGCAATAAAGCATGGGGAAGATCCACACAAATTTCCAACTAAGTTGTTGTTCAAGATATGGATCAAACAATCAGTCACCTCCATTCCACCATGGAAAAGGACCCTGTATCAGAGGAAATGATGAGACATGATAGATTTTGTTTGATAAGTACCATTCACTATTGAAAGAAGAAGAGTATTGGAGACTTAAGTCTCGGAGTCTGTGGCTCCAAGGAGTAGAAAAAATACTATTTTTTTCCATAAACAAGCAAAAAATTGCGAAAGCTAAAAAACTATTCAGGAAATTGTTGTGAATGATACCAAGGTGGGTGTTTTTCCATAAATTAAGGAATAAGCAATGGCTTTCTTTAGCAACCTTTATTCCCAACAAAGATTATCCCTATGAGAAATTGAAAATGTATATGTTGGAGTGCACTCAAAAACTCATTGTTGAAGGTATGAATAGATAGCTAACCCTGCTACCTACTGAAGAAGAGATTCATAGAATTTTTTTCTCCTTTCACTCGGACAAATCCTTATACCATGATGGTTTATATGCTCATTTCTATCAACATTTATGGGAGCTAATTAAGCAGTATTTTTGCAAAATGATTGGTTATTTCTTGAAGAACTGTTGCATGAGTGGTGGGATCAATTTGTCTTTCCTCGTTTTGGTTCCCAAAGAAAACAATCCCTACTCCTTCCATAGATTCTATCTCATCCCTTTGTACATTGTCTATTATAATTTTTTATCCAAAATCCTTGTTGAAAGAGTAAAATTTCTTCTCCCAGCTATTATATTAGAAAACCAAGAGCAAGAGGGGATAATGGAATGATGGTAAAATTAGACATGGTCAATGCCTTTGACAGAGTTAAGCACAACTTAATTTTTAATATTTTGAGCAGATTTAGATTCAAAAACACTTTCATTCAATGGATCTCTCCTTGCATTGACTTTCCATGGATTTCTCCTCTTGTTAATGGTAGAGTATGTAGCTTCTTCCAGTCCACTCACGATTTGTGTCAAGTGATGGGCCTCCTAAATAGGAACTAATCAAGGCACATTTGAGCATCCTTCAACACATTTTAATCTCTCTATTTGCATTCGATGACATCTTTTTTAGAGATAATGTGTTCACTAGGAAGATTATGGAATGTTTGTCATATCCTACAGCTTAATGCATTGAATGTGCAAGACAAGGATAATTTATTGTATTGGAGCACATTGGATACTAAAGTTTATTGTATAGGAGGATGTTGGGGATGAGGAAGAGAAGGTTTAGGAGGCATGTTCCTCGAATAAATTCATCAACAAATCAATTGGCATAGGGAAATTACTCTACCTCAGTGATTGTGAGAATCTCAGCAAACCTGATAAATTTTTATAGGAGTTTTGGAGGGAAGTAACCCTCCTTCAAGGATCCTTCCCCTCATTTTTGTATAAATAAAGGAGCTTAGGATTTCAATAGGATTTGAATTTTTCGAGAAATATAGTGACAATTGGAGCTAGAGCTCGCTAATTGTTATTGCCATTATCATGTCATGTATTTGAATTATTTTTTAGTTTAATGAGAAGAATATATTTTATTTCAGCGTGAGTTTGTTTTAATGAGTTGAGCTTCCTTAGGTTAGGACCGAACCAAATCACTCAAGCTCCTGTGATGTACATTTCTGTCATAGTTTCCTTTACATGCACTTGATCTAGTTGCATTCATTCTTTGCAAGTTTGATTTACAAGAAACATATTGCTGCTATAGGTTAGTGAGTAAGTTTCCTTAAGACGCTTGGTCACAAAGTCTATGTGAATATACACCAAATATAGTTTCTTTTCCTTCTACAAAATAGTTAAGATCTAGTTTAAATTCAAGTCATCCTTTCCTGCACATTTTTGGTTTTTTGCAATTAGCTTTTAGCGGTCCTTTAATCATGATGTTTTTGCTACTTGAATAGCCACTTTGTGTGCAGGTAATACCTATTGGTTAAAAATTTATAATAAATAATATCACCACCACCTATATCATCCCTCTCAACACCATTCTTCCCACTTCCACGCATTCCTCTAAACTTCCCATGCACAAAAATCACATTACACGGTCACAAGAGACCATTAGTTTGACCCCTACCCTTTTGTAAGATGGGATATTGAGTATATCTAATATTTACAAGGTCCTATACACTCTTTTCCAACCTTCTACCATCTTCCCCTACCTTCATATCACTTCTAGATCCCTTAGAATGCTTTTAGATGTAATCATGTAGCAATACATGGTATCTTGTAGCAGTCATGTAGCATCTTGTAGCACTTCACAAAATCGACCAGAATTCGGTCATACTTGCCTCTTAAGCATGTTTTCTTCACTTTTTCATCACATTACAATGTCCCCCAAGATTTAGAATGCAATTTGAATAGATCAGAGACCCTTGCACAACATCCTTTCATCACCATAGTTTTAAGCCTACAATTAGGGTTTACTGATTTAAGCTTAAGTTAAATAACATAGAAATATATTGCATTAATATCTTTTGAGAATTTGATGGTTTATGAAAATAGATTAGGTTTTAATTTTAATACAATAGTGTAGCTTTGATTTCTTGTATTTACTTTCCTGCCACTAGTTTAGATTTACAATTCCTGTCATTTATTTATGAAAAAATAGAATTTGGGTTTTATTTTCCTGCAAGTATATTAGTGTTTCCTTAATGTAGTAGGACAAGTAAATTTTTATTTCATTCTTTCGTTGCAAATTTTATTTTAGTAGTTTTTCTTTCATTATAATTCTGCAAAATGGTCTCTACATATTCTAGTTCAGTCCATTACTTTGAAGCTAGGTAGAAATCTTGCTTATAATGATTATAACACTATAACCTCTTAATTTTGTACAAACCTCGGATAGATAAATTAAAGTTAATATCCCTAGGAGTTACAACATCCTTGTTGTAATACCAAGACACATCACTTTTTGGCATTGTTGTCGGGGAGATGTCAAATTAGGTGTTGTTTCTGCTTTGAGTTGCTTTTTATTTCCATTTTATTTCCTGATTTTTTTAAATAAATAAACAAATAAATAAATAAATAAAATAAAAAATTACTTCAGTTTTCAATCTATATAAAAATATCTTAAAAAAAACATGTATTTCATGCCTCATAGGGTTAAGGACAACTTAGGGAAATTGATTACTAAAACCCCCACTCTTACAAGGATCCAACCTACACTTTTTGGTGACTGTGAAGCTCCTACTCTAACCACAGAGGAGTTGGAGAACCTTTGGGTGAGAAACTAGAGATATTTGAAGAACATATAGGGGAGGAGGAACCTACACCACCCATCCAAGAGATGGTTGGAAATATACAACCTAAGCACTTTCCTATCAAAGATACTAATGGGGAGGCTAGAATGAAGAACATCAACCCTAATCATCTCCCAAATTTTCATGGCCTAGATTTGAGGACCCTGAAACATCAATTTTTGAGTTTATTTTTGTTTGTAGAACCTATGATTACACTTCTGATGATTAGAAACTAAATTTTTTTCCTTCCACTCTCAAATATGCAACGCTACGTTGGTTACTGAATTTGGAAGAGGCAATATTACTACTTGGGCTCAAATGTAGCAAGCCTTTAACTAGAAATACAAATATTATTGTACATCAAGGGACACAAAAGAAGAAGAATTTAGGATGACCCAAGGGCTAGATGAGGCCCTAGAGGACTATGAAGAAAGGTTTTAGCTCAACTATAGAACAACTAGTTGCACCCTTGAACTAGAGTCAATAAAGCTTGTACTACTCCAAGGGGTAAAATATGAATTAATGGAAACAATCAACATGTTCTCTAGTGTCAATATTTACCATCTCAATTATGAGGACATAAACATAATACTCAAGATCCACATTATGGTTGCAAGGAAAAGAGGTAGATCTAGTCAAGGTTTGGGAAATTCTTCACCCTCTACCTCAAATATCAAGGGACACAAAATAAGAAATCTTTAGGATGACCCAAGGGCTAGATGAGTCCCTAGAGGACTATGAAGAAATGTTTTATCTCAACTATAGAACAACTAAATGCACCCTTGACCCACAGTCAATAAATCTTGTAATACTCCAAGGGGCCAAATATGAACTAATGGAAACAATCAACATGTTGTCTAATTGCAATATTTACCATCTCAATTATGAGGACATCAAGACAATACTCAAGAGCCACTCTAGGGTTGTAAGGAAAAGAGGTAGATCTAGTCAAGGTTAGAGAAATTCTTCGACCCCTACCTCAAATATCAAGCATGAAATAGCAAGTATGTTATAGGATTTTAAGAGTGAAATGTTACATACTTTTTCCTTGTATATATTTTGTAGATCAATAAAAAATAAGGGAAGGCATAAAGGGCACTAGATATATTTTTCCCTAGATGCACCCAAAGGCACCCTGAAAATGAGTGCCCAATTAATGTAATAGAAATCTACTCTGTTTGTGAATAAAATCATGCAATTGATAAATTTCCATCTCTTCCATGTTTGAAGGCAGTGTATCAAGGAGTAGAAGGAGGTATGGATCAAAATTTATTTGTTAACTAAAGGAGGCCATAAGGCCCTCAACCATATCAACAAGGTATGCAAGGTATACATTATTCACCTTCTTTTAATTCAAGTCATAATGCACCTTTTCAATCTTGGTATCCTCCATCCAACTCACCTTGGTCCTATCCTCTTTAATATCCTCCCCAACCTGTCAATCCACCTTTCCAACCATATCATCCCCAACCTTCTCAATGGGGTAATCCCTCACAAGAATGGAGGCCTCAAGTAGCCCAACTATCTACCTTAATCCCTCCTCCTTATAAACCATAACTAACCTAGAGTAATCCATCCAAGGAACCCCAAATTCATACTCAACCTAATCCAAGCTTGAACAATAAGCATAATTAACAAGTCTATAGTGGAGAAACTTCCCATCTTACCTATGCTGTAGAAATTCAAGAAATCAATCTTAGGTCTGAGAAGGTACTTCCTACTACTCATCCCCCTTCTCTAGCAAAATATTTTGAAGAAGAGAAGGAAGAAAATACTCCTCAGGAAAATCCACATCCCTATCCTGAAAGGTTTGTTCAATGCAAGCCACATACCCTAGAAGAGGTTGAACTTCTAGGGGAATTGAAAAACCTATGTGTTAAAATCCCTCTCCTTCAAGCCACCAAAGATGTTCCCATATATAACAAGCTTATCAGGGAATAAGTTTTCAAGAGGTTGGAAGGGAAGAGGAGAGATGCCCCCATTGTCAATGTTGTTGCGAAATTGGTTGATCTAATGCTTGGGAAGATCATCTCCCCAAAGTATTTGGATCTTGGTAGCCTTCTAGAGGATTACATATTAACAATATTGTAGTCCCCAACACATTGATTGATCTTGAGGTTGAAATAAATGTCATGATCAAGGAAACCATGCTTAAGCTCAACCTCTAGGGAGCCCTAAGGAAGGACACCACTATGTTGCAACTTGTAGATAGATCCATAGTAGCTCTTGAGGGTGTTATTGAGAATGTGATGGTTTCCATTGATTCCTAGGATTATCCCACTGATTTCCTTATACTCCAACCGAAGACCAAGTTCAATGGGTATCCTCTCAT
The DNA here is from genome assembly GCA_000404065.3 of Pinus taeda. Classification (NCBI taxonomy): domain Eukaryota; kingdom Viridiplantae; phylum Streptophyta; class Pinopsida; order Pinales; family Pinaceae; genus Pinus; species Pinus taeda. The sequence continues at coordinate 62,782 of APFE031164995.1, read as the reverse complement.
CCTAGGGAGACATTTTTTAGCTATTGTTGATGCTTATATTAGTTGTAGAATTAGGAACATGGTGATCAAGAATGAGAAACTCACAAACTAACTTGTATTATATCCCTACTCAACCCCTTGTTGATAAAGATTTTCTTATGTGGGTAGAAGAGGAAAATTATATCAATCATCCCCATACCAAATATGTACATTAGAAGATACTGTTAGAAGGAGGCATCTATATGAAGATGATATTATTGATAGTTTTCTACAAAAAAAAGGATCATGCTTCCATGCAAATTGATGAACTAGTAGAAGATCCTTTATGGAAGCTTGAAAGTAGCCCATGGGCATAATTACTCACTACTATTTATGATCAAGATTATGTCAAAATTGTGGAAATAAGCCCATATAGAACCCTAAAAACCAGTCCTTCCCTTTAAGCAGATCAAGAAGAACAATTGCTCACTATCTTAAGGAAACACCTTGATGCCTTTACTTGGGGTTGCAAAGAAATGAAAGGGGTCCATCCCTCAGTTTGTACACATCACATATACATCAAATAGGTCCATAAACCTATTCACTAGCCCTAGAGAAGGATGAACATTTCCCTTAAAGACATAGTGAAAGAAGAATTTCAAAAATTGTGAGATGCAAGATTCTTTTACCATATTTCAGACAATGAATGGGTATCACCTCTTGTTATTGTGCCAAAGTAAGAATAAAAAATGGAGGGTTTGGGTTGACTACAAGGAACTCAATAAGCATATGAAGAAATATCATTTTCCCTTACCTTTTATTGATCAAGTTTGGGATGGTCTTGTAGGGAAAAAGTTTTCATTTTTGGATGGTTTCAGCAGGTAAAATCATATTCAAATCAGTCTTGAGTACTAGGATAATACCACCTTCACATGTCCATGGGGGACCTTTTCCTATAGGGTCCTTCCTTTTGGCTTGTGTAATGCCCCCCCTGCCTTCTAAATGGTGTTATTGAGTATATTTGTTGATCTTGTTTATGATGCAGTTGAAATTTATATAGATGACTTCACTCCTTACGGAGATGCATTCTAGGAAGCCCTCTCTAACCTATGTAAAGTTTTGAAAAGATGCATTGAAATGAATATCTCTTTAAGTCCAGAAAAACATGATTTTTTTATGAATGCAAGGATGTTTCCAAGCCACTTCCTCTGTAATGAAGGGATCCATGTTGACACTAATAAGATTTTCATTATCAAAAGGGTCCTTGCCCCTAAAAAGCAAAGGGATGTTAGGAGTTTCCTAGGACTAACTAGATATTACAGGAGATTTATTAAGGATTTTAGTAAAATGGCCTCACCTTTGTTTGGTTTCCTAACAAAAGATTCATATTTTTGTTGGATAGAATAATGTCAAGAAGCATTTGAAGAGCTCAAGGAGAAGTTGGCAACTGCACCATTTCTCAGGGGCCCAAATTGGGCCTTCAATTTTCACGTTCACATAGATGAATCCGAAAAAAGAAGTGGGGGTATCCTTGGGACAAGTGGAAGGTAAGTTACCCTATTCCATCTATTTCATCGGTAAGAATTTTTCCAAGTCTAAACTCAACTATACAATTACTAAAAAAATAGCTCTTATATGTTGTGTATTCCTTGAATAAGTTTAGACACTACATTACAGGGTACCAAGTTTTTGTGCACACTAATCATGCAGCCATTAAGTATTTAATGAAAAATGTGATGTCAATGCTAGGATCATTATATGGTTATTTCTATTACAATAGTTTGATCTAACCATTGTTGATAAGCTAGGGAAGGAGAATGTGGTTGCATATTCTTATCTAGACTAACCTCGCCCACAAAAAGTGAAGATATTATAGATGAATAGCTACCAGATGAGCACATATTCACTATATCATTGTTATCATCTTCATTTTATGACATATAAAACTTCTTGGTTGTTGTACAATTTCCTCCTAATATGTCCTCCAAGGAAACGAGAAAAATTGTCTAGAAAATCACCCCTTACACTTGGATTTGGGGAAACCTTTTCAGATTGGGACCAAACCAAATTTTAATGAGGTGTTTAATGAAATATGAGGTCTTTTATATCCTCTCAGCATGCCATGATGGACCCTATGGGGGCTATTTTTTTCTAAGAGGACAACCTTCAAAATCCTCCAAGCAGGATATTATTGGCCTACCCTACATCTAGATGCTAGGATGTACACTACTCGATGTGACGAATGCTAGAGGATAGGAAAGGCCACACAAAAGGATTATATGCCACTACAACCTAAAGTTATTATTGAGCCATTTGAGAAGTGGGGAATGAATTTCATTGGGTCAATTGACCCCCCATATAGACAAAAGAGGTACATAATTGTATGCACTAATTAATTGACAAAGTCAGCTGAATTGAAGGAATTCAAAAAAGAAATTGAATAAAAGGTGGAAAAATTCTTGAGAGGGAACATCTTCTATAAGTTTGGTTTCCCAAGAGTGTCTGTGAGCGACCAAGGGGCTAAATTCACTTCTAATTTGATTTAGGGGATTATGAAGGAACATCATATTGGGCATAGGAAGTCGACCCCCTACCATCCTCAAGAAAATGATCAAGTGGTGGTGACAAAAAAAGCATTAGAAGAAATCTTAACCAAGGTTTTCAACAACAACAAAAAGGATTGGGAATATAGGCTTGTGGAGGCCACTTGGGCCTATAACACTAGATGGAAGACCACCACTAGGTTCACCCCCTTTGAGTTAGTTTAAGGAAGAGGGAATAGGTGTCCATTGTATTTGAATACAACACCTTGAGAATGGTAGCACAACTAGATCTAGACATCACCAAATCTTTGGAGGAGAGGTTGCAATAACTAAATTCCCTTGATGAACTTAGGCTGCATGCTCGCATGCATACAGACATTGTCCAATTGTAGAGAAATATTTGGGATGACAAGCACATATGGGAAAGGACCTTCTAGGAGGTTGATTGGGCCCTCTTGTATGACTCCATATTCAAGGACTTCAATGGGAAATTGATGACAAGGTGATTGGGTCCCTACCTAGTGGAAAAGTGTCATAACAATGTCTCTATTCAGATCCAAAGAATTGATGATGAGAAGATCGCACTTTTAGGGAATGGTTATTGGTTGAAGCCCTATAAGAAGCCTCTATCAAAGGAGGAATTTATTAGTTCAATAAGAATGGATTTTAATGTGATTGCGAGCATCAAAGCCCCAAATCCATTTAGCCCATGATGAGCATAGAAGAGGAAAAAAATGAAAAATGAAAAAAAGAAAGAGAAAAAGAAGAATAAAAATCCTCACGTGAAAACCTCCACATGGCACCTAAGGCAAGCTCTTGGGCTAAAAAACTCCTTTGAGGCACCTTAGGAAGTCCTATAGGTTGAAAAAATCCTTTGAGTTAGCCTATAGGTCATAATAAAAAAAATATAAAAAAACAAAGAAAACAAAAAAGAAAGTGAAAGAGAGGCCTTAAATTATTTTCTAGCATTTTTTAAGGGTTCCATTGATAGTCAATGAAGGTCAACAGATAGAGGAGAAGCATAAAAAAGTTTTTTTTCACACACTTCCACCAAGCGCTTTGTGTCCACAACATCCATCCCATGGCCATTCCCAAGATTTTTACATCTTTTATTAACCCCTCTCTATCAATTCTTTCCATTCCCTGAAATTCTACATGATAACCTTGTATTACTATAGGATATTGATCAACATGAAAGGAGGAAGGAGATTGAGTGTTTTTTACTTTAGAACAAGGGGATGGGGGCATGAGAGTCCAATCAACCATCCATTCCATTAGTTATCACTTTTCCACCATTACTCCACTTACAATGACTCAAAAATGTAACCCTTCATCTCCTTTCCACCTATTGTGTAACCTCCATTAGAAACCTTCCCATGATTTACCATTTTTTTAAAAGCATCACTCATTGAAAATTGTGATCCTGAGGGATCTATGTGACTACTACAGGAAGACAAACAGTATTGTAGCAATCTGCATCAGGGAAAATTTTAGGCGATAATTTTCGCAAGTGGGTTAATTTTCCAAGCTTTTTCCTAAAAAAAGATTCGTTAATTTCCATTTTTTCTAAAAATGTTTAGCACAAATTTTATATTATAAAATTATTTTACCTTAAAAATCGCTAAAATTATATATAGAGACTATATAAAATTATTATAAATTTGAATAGTTTTACAGAAATACCACCAATTTTTTTATAGATGCCATATCATGGACTAGTGAATTTCACCAAGGTTTCTAAACATCAAGATAAATTTCCATCCTTAAAATTTTCCCTGATCTGCATAAACCCTACAGGATCACCTTTAATGCACAAGGCCAAGATTTTTGAACATTATAAAGTTAAGGGAAGCTCTAGCACTGGTCTTGAGCAGATATAGGACCCCCTGTAGGCTACTACATGATCATAAGTCTTCACTCACAACAAAAATTAATCAATGGAGGCACCTGTTTTAGATCATCATATTCATAGAAATTCCATTAATAATGAGCATAAAAAAAAAATATGATTCTGCCAATGGATCCATGAAGACATCAAATTGCACCTCAGAGAGAACTTAAACAGTCTCTTCGATGTTCCAGCAGCCTCATGTAAGCATCAAATAATGAAATTTATTAGCTACAACACATCAACACGAGCATCATCATGTAGGCTCAGGTATACACTTTCCTCACCCTTCCTTATGAGCACATCTTGGTTTTAAAAAATGTTATCAATGCATGAGAGAAATATTTTATAAGCTGAGGATGGGTCAGTGGTCTCAACCACCTTTGATAGTTAATTGTAGTCATATCCTTTTTGCATTACATATGTGAAGGAAAAAACCAAAAGGGGGGTGATGACTCTAAAGGGTGGGCCTATGTTCCTATTCATCATTAGGGTTGGTATGTGAAGGTGGTAGGTGGGGGGCAACTCATACATTGTATTGAGCCCAACCATTCAATCAACAATCACTTAAATCAAGCCCCAAACCTCATTTGAAATATAAAAAAAATGTGTTTTAAGATCAAGAAGTCCACCGCCACTGTTGGAGGATAAGCTACCACAAATATCTCTTTCATATACCATTATAGAGGAGCTACAGGATCTGTAGGTAGCTGCTACAGGATTGACACAATGTGTTATAGGATTAACACAAGTTGCTATTGGATCACTTTTGAGTGCTACAAGAAAATTCTAAGAGCTACGAAAAATCCTAATTTTGAGAAATTTCATCACCCAAAACCTAGAATTCAAGGAGGAGCATCAAAAGGGAGGGTAATTACATGTTTTCTTGCAAACTCTTGATAAAAAAACCTACAAAACCTTTCCATTTTTCCACAATAAATCCTGTAACAATTTTTGGTAGAATTTTGGGATTGAAAATAAGATGAAGTATGGATGTTTCTTTTGAATTGAACATGATAAGAATTGAAATGAAATTATTTTGAGGTGAGCATGAATTTTCCCCTCTTCTAACTAGTGTAAATAAACTGCTCCTTTTAATCTTGTTCTGAAAACCCTATTTGCATAGAAAATCTCTAAAACTTATAGCATATAGGGAGAATGCCCTTGCCAACATTGGAAAATTGTAGTGAAAATCATGGGGGTGGTTTCAATCATAGAGATCCCACAGATTCATCAAGGATTCATCAACATCCTAGTGTCAGGGATATCTTTTCCAATCACCAAAGGCTAGGGTTCTTTGAAAATTTCATGGGGTTTGATGATAAGGTTACCTAGGAGTTTGTTGTGAACCTCAAACCTCAAGGAGAGGAAGATTCCGTTACCATTGTAAGGGGACCCATCATCCATCTGAATGAAGAATTTATCAACAGGGTGACCACACTGCCCCTAGGAGTAAGATGGAGAAAGGAAGAGAGGACATAATCTATCACAAACAAGAATAAATATTTCCTCCCAGAAGAACAACCCATTGAGGAAAAGAATGGGGTTAGAAGATAAATTATACCTTGTCATTGGGATGAGGTATAATATCATGTTTTGAAGTACTTATTTTGTGAGGGTAGGCTTATCATTGTCTATGCCTATCAATTTAGGATTATCTACCACCTATGGTTCCAAATGAATTTTATCATCCTAGATAGATTGAGCATTCCTCATTTTCTTTTCTAGTCCATCATGTAGATGAGACAAAGATTAAGAGGAGGGAAACATCATTACATGGTACACCATGGGCTCATCATATTAATTGTCATAGATTCTTTAGAGGGTCTTCAAAACTATGTGACTTGGGGAAAATTTGTGGACAAGGATAGGAGGTTTTCCTTAAGACACAACCATAAGCCGAATTAGAACTTAGAGAAGTAGCAACCAAGAATGGATTTGTAGAAGAATAATTGAGAAATAAGGAGAAGAGGCTAATGAAGAAGTAGAAGAGGATAGAGGAGTAGAAGCTGAGCCAAAAGAAGATCAAAAAAGGAATTCAAGGAGGAAGATAGAGAAACAGAGGAAAAAAATAAACTAAAAACAAAACCAACAATGCCTAAGAAAGGCCCAACCAAACCTGTTCTGACACAAATAGTAGAATAGAGGACTCCAAAGGAAATTTGGAAATCATCTAAGCCATAAAAGAGGAGAAAAGCAGAGCAGAAGGAGAGTACTTCAAAGGGTAATATAGAGGAAGAAGATGTTGCCTCCCTAGTAGCCCTTAGTACCCCTACTAAGCCAAAGGTAAGGAGGCAAAGGCATCCTCCTATGTACTTCATAAGGAGTAAATGCAACATGATAAGGTAGGGGAAGCCTCAACCCCCTTCTCCAACCCCTATTACTATTGAGGAATCATCCAAACTGAAAGGGGGAGAATTTGAATAGGGAAAGAAGCCATTAGAATAAATAATGTCCCTCAAAACTAAGGGGAAATTTGAATAGGGAAAGAAGCCATTAGAATAAATATCGCCCCTCATAACTAAGGAGAAACAATCAAAGGCCTCAAAAAATAGGCCAAGAACCAAGAATACCAAAACCCCCAAACAAACCATCAAGCTAAATAGATAAATTTTCACTGCTACAGGAAGGAAAAACAATGTTACAAGAAGGAACAATAATGTTGTAGGTCGGTGTTGCACAACTAAAGGAAGGGGATGAGGAGACACAAGAGAGAAAAATAGACCTACAAGAGCCATATCCTCAACCAAACCTGAGATCCTATTATTAATGGTTTGATGAGGGGAAGATACTCCCTACCCATCTTGCAAAGCCACTTTTCTTTAAATTGGAAAGTGAGAGAGGTAGAACCCATAGGTGGATGCATATTGCAAGATCCAAAGGAGTGGAAGTGGGGATAATGAAATAAAAGGTGAAAAAGATGGGAGAGAAAATTTTTGAACTGATATTCATAGAAGATAACATGAGGGAATAACTGTAAATAGAGAATAGAAAACTAACAACCCAACTATAGGAGAAAGAGGAGCAGATTTCCACCATGGAAAACTTGACCGTGGAATCCATTTAGTGTAGGAACCCATCAAAGATCTATTCAATTTTCCTAAAAGAACAATGTCTCCAATTTTGGATAAAGACATTTGCACATCATGGTTCTCTTCCCTTCCAAGATTACATAAAATTTATTGAGCTTTGTCATAAATATAGAGTTGAGGATAGAGCCATAATGTCTGAATTTTATATGCATAATCTAATAGTAAATGGCATGAACCTTTGGGATCCAAACTCAAGAACGGGGGATGTGAATTTAATGGAATTATCTTCCTGGCTTACCCATGAATAGGCCAGGTTTGAGGAAATCAAAAGAGTCATGAACATGGAGGTAAATGATTCCCTATGGGTCAGAGCATAATGGAGAGCCCCTCATCTTGTAGCAAAAAACCATAGACTCATTGAGGGAGATCCCAGGCTGGCACCATCCTACACAAAGAAACAAAAGTAGGTCATATTGCACTTTGAAGATACTTTCAGGTTACTAGGGACTGAGATCCTACAAGCTTGATAAAGGATATGGTACACCTTACCCCATAGCTATAGAATAAAATAATACCACTACCTAAAAAGGCTAAGGAATGCCTTGGACATGAAAAATTTGTATAAAATAATATCTTAAAGGTTTCAAATCGTTTATATTGCGTTTAATTTCATTCCTCCTTTGCTGTTTGGGATTGCAGGAAAGAAGAGAGAAGGAAAAATAACAAGGAGAATGGGAAAAAATAGAGAAGAATGCAAGTTTCCACTATAAAGAAGGCATTCCCTCTAAAGTACCTTGGGATGTTAGGGAGGCCACCAAGTCCATAAATGAGATACAATTAGGTGATTGAGTTTCTCAGAGGGTGAGTAACACTTCCAATAGGGGGTATGATGGGCCTCCTAAATAGGTATTAATCAAGGCCCATCTAACCATCCTTCAACACATTTTAATCTCTCTCTTTGCATTTGATGACATATTTTTGAGCTATAATGTATTCACTAGGAATATTAAGGAATTTGTGTTATATCCTATAGCTTAATGCATTGAATGTGCATGAAAAGGAGCATTTATTGTACATGAGCACTTTGGAGACCAACATTTATTGCACAGGAGCACATTCGGGACCAATAAGAGAATGTTTAGGAGGCATGTTCCTTGAATCATCTCATCAACAACTCATCTAGCATAGGCAAATTACACCACCTAAGTGATTATGATAATCTCAAGAAACCAGATCCAGGAGTTTTGGAGGGAAGCAACCCTCCCTTCAAGGAGGCTACCCCTCACTTATTTTTGTATAATAAAGTAACCTAGGAGCTCAATAGGATTCGAATTTTTGGAGAAAAATAGTGACTATTTGAGATACAGCCTATTACTTGTTATTTCCATTATCATGTCAGGTATTTGAATAGTTTTTGTTGAAAATGCAACAAGAAAATACTAATTTAATTTTTTCTTGAATTAAGTTAGGAATAAAATTGTAATTCCACATGACAAGACAAATTGTACAAGTTAACTCAGTTAATTTGACTTAGTTGGCTTATTTAATTCGAGTCAAGGGTCTAACTTGAGTCATGTGAAGTGTCTCCTACATTATAGGAGCCCTGGTTGAGTTTATTTTGAGTTGTAATTAATTAATTTAGTTTAACTGAGTGATCCAGATCTTTTAACTTCAAGGACGCACACATAATTTCATATAAAAGAGAATATTAACCAAATACCTTAACACATGGAAAAGAAGTGGAAATCATAAAGAAACCATGAGATCAAAGGCACCAAAACAATTTGATTATGGAGTTCACCCAATGTGGGTTACGTCTCTAGGCCCTACCCAAAGTGGGAGGCCTTCTTTCATTAAGTGGTAGCAAAGAAATAAATTACAATCAATTTTACAAAAATGACCCTTATACCTCCATTTTTGATGATGGCCTGAAAATGGAGACATCGGTTGGAGAAATGGACTACACGGTTGGATTCCTGGCACAAAAACGAGCAAAAATAACTATAAACTTGTCAAATTCTTATACTGGCACCTTTGGCCCTCCAATGGAATCTTTTCAACATCTAGTATATTCCCTCACTCATGGTTCCATCTGTTAAGCAGTAAAAAGGGTCTTTTTAACCTCTATTTACCCTACATTAATTATCAATCCAGGTACAATTTGTTATCTCAAGAGTGTACTAAGTCTGGGGCAGTCACTTGTCAAGAGTAATGCTAGTAGTATAGTGCTTTTTACAGAAATAAATAAATGCTGGAAACAAACTCTAAATGTAATGGAAAGAAATTGAAATGCTTTGTAACTAAATTATTCATTTAAGAAACTACAACACTCATCATTCAAGGATGTAGTAATGATAACTCTTTCCTTTGTAAACTGATGCAAATGAAAAGCAATCAAAGAGAAGATCTCCAATCTGGGAACTACACAACAATAGTCAATGTTCGCTATAGTTGTAGATCGTTCTATTCACACCAAAGCAATTAATCGAAATGATAATTCGATTAACAGAAAAGGGGACAGCAACTAATCTATTGAAAATATCGAATAACAAAGCTTTAACTTACAAGAATGAATTAAGCAGCAATCGTAATCTAAAGGAATTGAGCAGCAATCTTTAACTAGTGAATGAATTGAATAGAAAACCAAGAATGCAACAACAAACTTAAGTAAGTCTAAGAAATATTGAACAGTGAACTAAATCAAATGTAAACACACAACAAACTAGATCAAATGTTAACACACAGTGAATCTATAATGATGGAATCAGTAATCTGAGTTTAACATAATAAATACTAACCATGGTTAGAAAGGAACAGCAATTGCAATTGCAATGGAATGGTAATCCGAATGAACATCAATCACAATTAGAGGTAAACCGTAGCTAAATGAATAACAATACCGATCTATAAATGAACAGTAATGTTACTCTGTAAACGAAAAATAATGTCAATCTATAAAGGAACAACAATACCGATCTGTAAATGAACAGCCATGTTACTCTGTAAACGAACAGTAATGTCAATCTGTAAAGGAACAACAATGTTACACAGTAGTGTCAATCTGTAAAGGAACAACAATGTGATATGATTTCAGAATGAACAGCATGACATTTTAGTTGCAAATGATAACCTTACTATTCAAATACGAATCAAATATAACAAAGCCAGTAAATGAAATGTCAAGGAATGACAGATTACTAAATGAAGCAAGTAAAATATATCAAACCAAAAATGACTTGTAATTGGAAAATAATGGTACAGGAATCAAGTGATCCACTAGGGTTAGGCCCTTAGCCACCAGGGATGCACTATTGTGGTTACTCCAGAATCAAAGATGGAACAGCAACAAAGTTTATGTATTAATCATAAAAACTAAGTTACAGTAATCGCTCTTTAAAGAGAGTCGATGATCAAAGTTCAATTTGCAACAAAAAATTCTATAAAAACAACAATAATCCACCCTTTGGGCTAGCAGCACTATCCCTTTTTATAGTGGTTGGGCAAAAATACCAAAGATACAAATATTCTTAAGGTAGTGATCCCTCAGGATCAAAGGATCCTAAGGGATTTGCCATATCATTATCCTTCAGTTATCTCTTCGTCCTCTTGCGCTGATATGGCATTTCTTCCTCCTTTTCTTGGCTCATGCGCTTCGATCTGGATTGCCTCGTCTCGATGCAGTTCCCTGTCAAAGGGACAACAGTTGGTTTTGCCTTGTTCTTTCCTCTAAAATGGCGATCTTCCATTTTCTTCATTTTTTGCATAGAAAAAGGTAATAATTAGTCATTTTACGTTACTCACAAATCTCTTTAACTTTATCATAATACTTCATCATATGCGCATCTCATAATGTAAAGAAGTTATGAATTAAAGGAAAAGATAACGAAATAAGTGGAAATTACATACCCTTTCTAATGCTCAACAAACCCTCCTGCTTACCCTTTTTCATGCCCTCATGAAAAAATTGTAATTGACATGCAAGGCAGTTAGGGAATAGGCTGGAGATGGATTCTCAGTCGGTGGTCTACAACCATGATTCCTATCTAAAATTTCAAAAATATGCCTTGTTTGACCTTCAGGCAATTCATATAAGGCTCTATACCTTGGTGCAGGATACCAAATGATTTGACTTCAGAATCTATAGCCTAACCAAGACAGGCCTTCTCTCAATATGAGGTCACCATAGATAACCAAGCGGTCATAAACTAGCTTAAAATTATCATAATTGAATGGTTCTCTGTTTTGGATATTTCAATTAGAAGTCTGGTACCAGAATTTAGCTGCTGCTATGGCAAGGTCTTTGATGGTTAGGAAGTATTCTACCCCTTGCTGAATGACTATTGTGTGAATAAGTTCCAATGTCTGGATCACACCCTGAGTTCTCATAGCTCCTATGTTTATTCCATAATTACAATGGGTTTCTAGGTTCACCCCTTACCCACAGATCTAACCCATTCTCCTATCTCTGAAGACATTGTAGGCTTTAAGCCACTTTATCTTATTAACACCAAAAGAAATAAATGCCTGAAGTTGGACATCACCCACAAAAGGGATAGGGTTCTATTCTGTTTCTCCTTCTAACACAAGATTGTGCAAATAAAATTCACATAGCAATCGTTGAACTTTCACCCCGTAATGCTTACAATAGTTTATGAAATCATCAATGGTTTTTATCTCTAGAGGCACTCCTGCCTTGACAGCCTTAATTTTCAATTGTAAATATCTTTCCATCAAAAACAAAGCATAGTTTCTGGTGGGTGCCCTACATGCTAGAACATCAGTATATAGAGAACATAAGGTATCCATTTGATTTATAAATGTGTCTAGTCTATGGATTACCTTTTTTACTCTTTCCTCTTCCCTTCGCCATCCATTGAAGGCCTGGATTTCTGATGCATTGATGTTCTTTAGTTGTTGTTGTAACTTCTGATATTTTTCTTGAGGAACAGTTTCCTCTGTGAGTTTCTCTATTGTTTGTTGGGATTGTGCCAAATATTTTTGTAGAGTTACTATCCTCAGGTCATTATCCATCATGACAATCCTAGGCTGGAGATATACTTGGATCTCCTTATTGCAACATCTGGTTTTTATGGTTTGATTTTCCCTCTCTCGGACTGTCCGGTTAGTCGTAATGCTAGAGGACAGTGCCTCTATCTGGACTTCCTTATCACAGGCTGGTGTGTTGTCCATTTGTACTTCTACATTTGCAACAGCCAAATGGTATTCCTTATGATTCTAAATAATAGGTTTGACTTGAGTCCTCTTGGTATTTTTCTTATGGGGTTTTGCCTGGGTGGCTACATGCTTTGCCCTAGAGGTTCCTTTTGAGTACTTCCCCTTTTTTAAGACTCTTATTTGTTGTCGAAGTTGCTTAATTACGTTAAGAAATCTCTGTTGTTCCTTTTGCAACTTTTTAATTTCGTTTGTTTTCTTAGAAGGAACAGTCGTTTCTTTTCTCAGGCCTCGGATTTGTACTTCAGGTATTCTACCTTTGCCTTGGCCAATTTCCATGTCTCCTTCTTGGAACGCTTCTTCAGTGCTCTGTTGATCAAGTTTTTTAGGGGTAGAAACCCTCGTTTGTTCTGATGTCTCCTGTGCAGCTTCTTCTTCTACCTTTTCTTCATCATGCAATTATTCAAGTGTATTCTAACTAGGAACAAATTGTTCTTCTTCCTCCTCCTCGTCACTCTTCTCCCCAGATACACTCTTATCATGAAAAAAGTGATCCTACAGCCCTTCTTCAGTATGGGGGTTGAGTGAGCTATGAGGTTGGACATACTCACCCATATTGGCCAAAATTTGGGCCAATTCATCTGCTTGCAAAGGGTTTTGCAATGGACTTTCATTACGTTGCTCTGTTTCCTCCCCTTCTTCCTGACCGGATTGCTTCATCTCGTCCTCTAGTTCTTCTTCTTCGTTTCTTTCTAATTATTCTTCATTTTCCCCACCTTCAAGTTGTGGGGGTTTCTCATCTTCTGAATCATGTATTTCCATAGGCTGGCTAATGTTTCCTTGGGAATTCCCCAACATTTCTCTGCTCCTTGCTAATCTAACAAATTGTCTTCGTTTCGGTGGTCTACTCGATGTGCTAGAAATATGTTTTCATTTTGGGGTTGGCAAGGCTAGTCCCCCATCTATCGAGAAAATCAATTCCTCCCAACTACTCTGCTATTGGGCAAGACTGTAACTGACTATCAACTGAATTAAACCATGATCGCTTACTATTGACTCTACATGGAGAAATTTTCTCATGATTCGAGCAACATCATGTAATAAAGAATTTAAGAACGTAGGCAAATTCACAACACATTTTTGCTTTAACACAGCTAATAGTTTGAGATGGCATGGTCTTACCACATCTTTTTTGCCTTCGCAAGTGATGTAGCTTTGGATAATTCTTGCCAATTCTACCCAAGGCTCTCCCAGGGTTGCTGGCAGGACTCCTTTCCCTTTGAAAGTAAGGTTCTGCCCTTCGTCCTGGAAGATGGTTATGGCATATTGCAGTCTCACCTTTTTCAGATTCCATACTAGTCCAACGGCTGGCAGTCCCAAAACTTTAGCAATTATATCATATGTGACTGCTATCGGTCTCCCTCTCACCATGGAATGATTTTCCTATAAATTCTGTAGAAATTCAATTGCCACCATTTCGTTAGATTATTGTAGATGGTTAAGTAAGCTATCCATCATGCCCTTGCTAAGATTTCACGTGCAGCATCAGAGACCATTAACACCTGTGGCTCACTGCGAATTGATCTTCCTCCCATCTTATTCATGCTTAGCACACTGTAAAACATAGAGATGACGATGGAACAACAAGATGTTCAAATTTTTAGCTCACTATTAAAAAAAACACAGAGAAGATGATGGAACAACAAGCCACTCAGACTTTAATTCACTGCTAATATTTACAAAGCAAAACACGGAAATGGCATTGGAACAACAAGCCATGCATATTGGGAAAAAAGATACCATTAGACTTGCTATTCCCGAGTTTTGGTGAAGTCAGAATAGCTCTGAATAATGAGTTGACACATATGCCAGTGAATTATGGGGATCACCTGCACCCCCCTGAAATGTGATAGGCCATCCTCGGCCGTCAAAATAAAGGAGCAGCATGCTAAACTACAATCGTACATTGCAATAAAGGATCACCGTATAGATATATGACATGTTTACAAAAATGAGAGGATTACTGAAATCGAGGTGTGTGATGAAATCGCTAATAAATATGGAAATGTCGTGATATGATGTGAAAAATGGAGGATAGGACAACTGACATGAATAAAAGTTCTTATGCTATCATTATTCACTTTAACCATCATGATTGATTTGTAAATGCTTTTCATGTATCAAAGGTTCAAAAGGGTTATATGACATAATCTCATGTGAAATCACTTATAAATATATAAGAAGAAGGGTTTATAATGACTATTGGTGTATGAAAATTATGACTTCAATACCATCGACATAGCTCTATTTCCCACAAGTGTCCATAACCTTGATAGAGTTGCTTATTTCACCCTTAGAACCATAATCCTCTGTGCATGCCTAGGAAAGTGTTGTGCAATGTCATAATGGAGGCCATTGTGCTGGCTTGGTAACCAGATGAATCACAATGCCATTCACCAGGAAGGAGAAAAAGGTGGACAGGCTGGCTCGTGATGAGACCTGATGTTACAAGGAATTTTTATTTTTCTAATGTGCCTCTTGGATCGTATCCCTGGAGTGGTGGCCATAGTGGAACTTCCACTTCACTTTCTTCCTTATGATCATGGTAGGTTAGCTCTTGATGAGACCCCCTATCCTTCATTTGACAAATCATGTTAGTAATCATATAGATATGTATCTTTTCTTATTCTTTTTTCTTTTATATAACACTTTCCTATTTATATATAGAGGGTGAGTCAACACTCCTTAAGAGTAGGGATGGTGTAAGAAGTCTGAACATCTCAATAGAGAAAAATATGCCCTTATTCTTATTCAATAATAATGATCAAAGAGAATTATGGGGATTTAGAAAGAACCATCATGATAAAAATAATCAATCACATTGGTATTAGTGAAAATAACAAGAGTAGTGTGATATAAATAGTTGTGTCCTTTCCTCTTTTCTCTTATCAATTCAAAGCAATTTCTTTTAAAGATAACGATTTTTCTTTGGTTTGTTGATTTCAGTATCCTCTAGTTTTTGTATTCTTGCATAAATGTATAGCTATGCCTTAGATGACCATTGCTCACAAAAATCCTCTAAATGGTGAAACACACATACACACAAAAAGAAGAAAAATGCACTCAAAAAGTGTTGTTCTTTAGATGGAACAACTGATGTTTCTTTAGAGGGACAACAAAAGAATATTTGCACACAAAAACCGCAAGCAAAAGGAAAAAACATACTCGAAATTGCTATTCCTTGAGAGGAACAGTAGCTAAAGCAAGCACAAAAAAAAGATGCAAAAATTATGTTCCTTCGGAAAGGAACAGCAAAAAACAAAAGTGTATTTCCTTCGAAAAGGAACAAAAAAAAAACGAAAGTGATGTTCCTTCAGAAAGGAACAGTAGAAAAACAAAAGTGTTGTTTTTTCGGAAAGGAACAACAGAAAAACAAAAGTGATGTTCCTTCGAAAAGGAAAAGAAGAAAAACGAAAGTGTTGTTCCTTCAGAAAGGAACAAAAAAAATGTGGATGTGTTTTTCCTTTGGAAAGGAATAGCAAAAAACGGAAGTGTTGTTCCTTCATAAAGGAATAGTAAAAAAAACAAAAGTGTTGTTCCTTCAGAAAGGAATAGCAAAATGTGAAAATGTTGTTCCTTCGGAAAGGAACAACAAAAGGGCGGAAATGTTGTTCCTTCGAAAAGGAACAAAAAAATATGAAAGCGTTGTTCCATCAGAAAGGAACATCAAAATGGCAAAAATGTTGTTCCTTCGGAAAGGAACAACAAAATGCAAAAAGTGTTGTTCCTTCGAAAAGGAACAGGAAAGTGGTGAAAGTGTTGTTCCTTCAGAAAGGAACAGCAAAATGTAAAAAAGAATTGTAGAAATGCAGAAATATGTATAGAAAGTAATTTACACAAACAGAACAGAAAAAGTTATGTACAAAATTTAAAAGCAATCAAATTACTTAGTGAACTAAAGGCGAGGAAGAGTTCTCTTCCTCAACTAGAATCTGCATGTCAGAATCTTCCCGGAGTTGCTAGTAGAAGGATTCTTGAGTAAGCGGTTTGTGGTACAGTCGAACTTGGTGGCCATTTACTTTAAAGGTATGTCCATATCCTTCAATAGTAGTTAAAGTAATAGTGCCATTGTCATGCACTTTTTGGATTTCATATGGTCCCAACTAGTGAGTCTGAAGTTTTCCCGGAAAATCTTAAAACCTCGAATCATATAGGATTGCCCAATCTCCTTCATGGAAGATTTTCTTTTTGATCAGGGCATCGTGCCATTTTGCTCTCTGTTGTTGGATTAATGCAGTATGTTGAAGAGTCGAGAGCCTAATTTCATATAGCTTGTTGATTTGCTATTGTCTATTAATCTGGGCCTCATTTAAATCTAGACCAACCTCCTATGTTGTTCTCAATGTTTGTATTTCGAACTCTATTGGAAAGATAGGTTCCTTTCCAAATACTAGCTGATATGGTGAATAACCAGTGGTGTTTCTCCACGTTGTTCGGTATGCCCACAAGGCTTCTGGCAATCTTGTAGCCAAATCGCGTATGTGTGACGCAATTGTTTTTTTTAATATTGTTTCTATCACTTTATTCGTGCTCTCTACTTTGCCATTTTCCTGTGGGTGGTACAGAATGGTAATCTTGTGCTGAATATGATAGTTTTTTAATGTTGCAACAATTTTATTACCTGCAAACGGTGGTCCTCCGTCTATGATTATGTCTCTTGGGAGGCCATATCGCACAAATATCTGGAACAAGAAATGAATGACAGAGTCCTCTGTAGCTCTTGGAACTGCCTCTGCTTCAACCCATTTGGTAACATACTCAATTACTACTAGAATATATGTTTCCTTGTTTGATGATTGGTTGATGGGACCAACAAAATTGAGTGCCCAACACTCAAATGGTTCGATTACTAGCTATGGGTTCAAAGGCATTTTGTCGGATTGTCCAGGGTGTCCTACTCTTAGGCAACTATCACAGGCTTGAACAAATTTCTTTGTGTCTTTGAAGATTGTGGGCCAGCAATACCCTGTTTCCAGAACTTTATGACCAGTTCTTCGATCTGCAAAATGTCTGCCACATGGTCCATCATGACAGGCTTTCAAAATGTCAAATATTTTGTCTTCACAGACGCATCTTCTAATGTGCATATTTGCCCCTGTATGAAATAGGTAGCCCCCAATCCAAGAAAATCGAGTACTACGTTGAACAATTTGTTTTCGTTCATTGGGGTTCAGTTGCTTTGGTAATTTTCCTATTGCTAAATTTGCAATATCAGCATACCAGGGTGTCTTGATAGTAACAACGGATAAATGTTCATCTGGAAATTGATCTTCGACTGCTGCTATGTCCACTGGCTTCGGCATTCGTGAGAGAAAATTAGCTAGAGGATTCTCTTTCCCAGGTCGATCTTTCATTGTGATGTCAAATTCCTACAATAAAATCAACCATCTTGTTACTATACCATTTGTAATTGATTTATTTGCTAAATATTTTATGGCAGAGTGATATGTATATAAAACAAGAGGATATCTAGTGATATAATGCCTAAATTTATTCACAGCATGCATTATAGCTAAAAATTACTTTTTAGTAACAGTATAGTTTATCTCAGGACGAGACAAATTCTTGCTAATATAATAGATTGCATATGTTTTTTTGTCTTATTCCTGCCCAAGGACTGCTCCAATAGTTGTGTCTGAAGCATCTGATGAAATTTGAAATGGCAGGGCCCAATTTGGGCCTCTAAGCACTAGGGTTGTTGACAAAAGCTTTTTCAACTCCCTCAAAAGCACAGTCGCATTTATCTGTCCAAAAAAAAATCAACATTCCCTGTTAGTGTGTATAGAGGTGCAGCTATTTGAGAAAAATGTTCTATAAATCTCCTATAATAACCAGAAAATCCAAGAAAATTGCGTACCTCTGTCTATGTGGTAGGAGTAGGTATTAACAAAATTATTTGAATTTTGGCCAGATCTACCTGTATTCCAGCCACTGAGATATAATGACCTAATATGAGTCCTTTAGTCATCATCATATATCATTTTTCATGGCTCAAGCAGAGCCTGGTGGCGATACATCATTGCAACACCTTTTCCAGTGTGTCTAGTGCTGGGTCGAAATCATCTTTGTATGGTGTGAAATCATCCTTGTATACTTCGAGCCCTTCATTTATTAAATATGAAAAGATGTTGAGGATGGCCCTTTGAAATGTGGCAGGGGAATTGCATAGGCCAAAGGGTAGGACTCTGTAGGTAAATGTTCCCCAAGGACAGGTAAAAGTGTTTTGTCCTGGTCTTCAAGGGCAATCTGAATCTGATTGTACCCACTAAAGCCATCCAAGAAAGAAAAGAATTTCTTTCCTGCTAATGTATCTAATACCTGGTCAATGAATGGAAGGGGAAAGTGGTATTTCTAGGTTGATTTGTTTAATTCTCTATAATCTACACAAATCCTCCACTTTCCATTCTTCTTTGGCACTACTACTAGCAGAGAGACCCATTTGCTATTAGAGATCAAATAAATAAAGTTTACATCCAAATGTTTTTGTAATTCAACATTCACAATGTCTTTCAGGTGAGGGTTAAGTCTCCGTTGGGGTTGGCGAATAGGTCTCGCATCCTTTTCTATATAAATGTGGTGTGTACATAGCTAGGGATCGATTCCCTTCATGTTCAGATAATCCCATGCAAAAGCTTCCTTGTATTTTCTCAGTGGTTGGACCAGCTTCTCTTCTTGTTCAGGAGTCAGGTTATTATTGATGTTTAAGGTTTTTCCTGGCTCAATCTCTATAGTTTTGCTATTTGAAACAGAGGTAGTGGGTATTGTCTGATCATGAGTGTCTTTAAGAGGATCTAGTTCATTGTCAAATGCTTCCTTTATCATGTGACATTGTACGTGGGATCTGGATTCAACTTGGTTAATGAAGTTGTTAATAACATCATCCTCTGTTTGATCTTTAAAACTGAGGGCATCTTCTATGGTTAATGGGGATCTAATGTTTTCAGTGAGGTATGATACAGGATGTTTGTTATTTTTTATTATTGTTACACTTGGCTAGGCTGGAGGGTATAGGGCTAGATTCTTGATGTTACTCCCTCTAGTTATGGTCATACTGCCTTGTCAACAGCCAATGTAAGCATCAACGGTCACAAGCCAAGGTCAATCTAAAATTAATGGATGTCCATCAAGTCGGTTTTCGGGGTTTATTATTAGAAAGTCGGCAAGATATTCCCAGGAATCAATGGATACCATGACATCATGTAGTGTACCTTCTGGCCTAACCACTGATTGGTCAGCCAGTTCTAATAAGATGGAGGTTGGTTCTACTGATGTAATGCCCAATTTTTGACAAGTGGTGGTTGTTAAAATATTAATTTCAGCCCCTAAATCAACTAAGGCATTTGAAAAGGTTTGTCCATTGATTTGCACTATCACTATTAGATTTCCTAGGTCTTCATATTTGGCAGGTGCCTCTCTTCCTGATAATAGATCAGATAGGGTGCCAACTACTTGGACTGTTGGGTTATTTGTTATTCTCCTCCTTGGTTTTTTTATACATAGCTCTTTGATGGTCTTTGCATATATTGGGATATCTTGGATAGCTTGGAGGAGTGGGATTTTTATGTACAAATTATTTAGTTCTCCCATAATATCAAAGTAAGAATGTTCTATAGGGCGCGGTATGATTAATCTTTTTGGGAATGGGGGAAAAGATGTGGTTGATGGTCATGAGTCTATTCTCTGACCACATCTTCTTCTTGTAATGGTTGTTCTGTGGGTAACTGATTTTCAACTTGAACATTTGTATCTCCCTCAGTTTCTATAATGCACCCAGACCTTAATTGAAGGTCTTTGCACTCCCTTAGATTGGTTTCTAGCTCTGGTGTTTCAATTATTTGAACAGATTGAACCGGTTTGTTATTTGGGTTCAGGTTGGGTTGGACTGGGAGTTGCAGTCTTAAGTTGGACTGGGGGTTTTGTTGTAGTGTTGGCAGTGTAGGTTGAGGGAGTGGATTGGTTCCTACTGGCTAATTCATTAGTCTTTGCCAGTTTGTCTGCCAGGCTTGACTCTGCAAAGTGGGAGGGGACCATTGTGTTGGATATGCATTGTTTTTCCAATATGGTGGAGCGTAGGGAAAATTTGGCCAATTAGATTGGCTTTCTTGATTAGGCCATGGTGATGATGAAGGAAATGGTTGTGGTGACCAATTTGAGAAGGGGGGTTGATTTTGCCACATTGTATTATATTGCTGAGCATGATATTGCAGAGGCTAGAAAGAAGAAGATGGATCGGGGAACATACCTGATTATCACGGCTGCCATTGACAGTGCTAATTAAGTAAGTACATCAGTTCTAGTTCTTCTTCCACTTATTTGTATACTACTTTCAAACCAAGAAGTGAGGGGAAACTCTCGGTAGAGCGGTCTTTTTTACAAATAGCACAGACTTGAACTACATCTAGTGGGCACTCTTTGTGGCTGTGTTTCTTTCTGCATCTGGGACAAAATATTGCCAGATTTTTCTCTACTTCTACTTGTTTCTGTTTCTCTTGCATAATATCGAGCTGCGTTGTCAGAGTCATCAATATATCAGTTTTGAAATTCTCTAGTAAATTTCTGATTTCTGCACAAGTTACTCCTTCTCCAGAGATCTTGTTGTCCCTTGTAAACCTGTCATATTCTACTGGTTTTAGCCTTGTGCTGCCTCGTGAGCTCCTGATACATAAATCAATGATGTTAGCAAAATCTTCTTGATAGATGTCTCCTTTTCCCATAATATTCAGTGTTTCAATCCATTGTTCCTTCATAACTTTAATTAATTTTGTTTTTAATACATTGTTAGGTAAGGGTAATGATGCATAAGGAGATCTTTGAAGATTATACTGAAAACGTTCAACATATTCTTCTAGTGTCTCATTGGGTCTAGCTACCATCTGAAATCTTTCATCCTTTAACTCTCTAGAACTACAATATCCTGATATTTCTTCAAGAAGGCACCTTTCATCTGATCCCAGTCATTTATAACACCTCCACCTAACCCCATAAACCATTATAAAGCGGCTCCTTTTAATGTAGAGGAAATAGTTTCAGCTTTTGGGGATTGGTGGTATAGTCATATCCCCTGCACAACACATCGAATTCAAACAAAAATGCTTCTGGGTCTTCTGATGTTAGGCCATGGAATGTAGGAATACACTGGAGAGGAATTTCCTTCATAGGTGCATTAACTGTAGTATCTACAATCGGATATTACAGTGCGAAGGTTTGGGGGTTTGCTGGTTTTGGGCCATTTGGTCAAATATGTGCCAATAACCTTTTGGGATTTCTAGGAGGGTATTCATATGCTAGTTAGACGAAGTAGGAATGGCCTTAACAACACTTCCTTTGTCTAGCATGATGAGAGTTCCTAATGTCTGGGGCGATTTTAGCTCTTTAGGTTCTCCATTCTAGATGATTTTTACAACATTTCCCTTATCTGGGCTGCTTAATGGCTGAATTATTTCAAGAGGAGATCTTGGTTCTTCAGTTTCTCCTGTTTCTCCTCCTCCATCACAGAGATTACTAAGGTTACCTTCTTGCAATGATTTTGGGCTACAATTCTCAATTTCTTAAAAATCTTGCTCCTTTGTTTGGCTATGCACCTCAGTAAAGGCTACAGATGGTGATCCTGTGGTCTGAAGGGAACTAGTAGGTTGTCTAGAAGTAGCTTTTCTGGGTCCTACTAAAGGCTGAGATTCTGCTTTTTTAAGGATTTTGTCTATAAAGGTCGATCGGCCAAGGGTCACTGGCCCCTTAGCTTTATCAGGCTTGGGTATTGGTTTAAGATTATTTTCAGGCTTTTCTTGCTTAGTCATGCATACAAATCAAATGATGATTTCTACCCAAAATAACAACAAATCTGCAGGAAAGTGGGCGGGGGGGCAGGGATGTTACATTCTCTGCATGCAGGTTCTTACCTTCCTCTTTTAAAACCCAATTCTCTCCTAGCAAGTACTTACACTACTCTCAAAAGAAAAAAATGGCTACACTCTTCCTCGGCAACAATGCCAAAATGTTAAGCAGTAAAAAGGGTATTTTTAACCTCTATTTACCATACATTAATTATCAATCCAGGCACAATTTGTTATCTCAAGAGTGTACTCAGTTTGAGGTGGTCACTAGTCAAGAGTAATGCTAGTAGTATAATGCTTTTTACATAAGTAAATAAATGTGAGAAACAAACTCTAAATGTAATGGCAAGAAAGTGAAATTATTTGTAACTAAATTATTCATTTAAGAAACTACAACACTCATTAGTTAAGGATGCAGTAATGATAGCTCTTACCTTTGTAAGCTAATGCAAATGAAAAGCAATCAAAGAGAAGATCTCCAATCTGGGAACTAGATAGCAGTAGTCAATGTTCGCTATAGTTGCAGATCGTTCTGTTCACACCAAAGCAATTACTCGAAATGATAATTCGATTAACAGAAAGAGGAACAACAACTAATCTATTGAGAATATTGAACAACAAAGCTTTAACTTACAAGAATGAATTAAACAACAATCATAATCTAAAGGAATTGAGCAACAATATTTAACTAGTGAATGAATTGAACAACAAACCAAGAATGGAACAAAAAACTTAAGTCTATGAAATATTGAACAATGAACTAAATCAAATGTAAACACATAGCGAACTACATCAAATGTTAAAACATAGTGAATCTATAATGATGGAATCAGTAATATGAGTTTAGCATAATAAATATTAACCACGATTATAAAGGAACAACAATTGCAGTTGCAATGGAACGGTAATCCGAATGAACAACAATCACAATTAGAGGTAAACCGTAGCTAAATGAAAAAAAATATTGATCTGTAAATGAACAGAAATGTTACTCTATAAATGAATAGTAATGTCAATCTGTAAAATAACAGCAATGTGATATGATTTCAGAATGAATAGCATAACATTTTAGTTGCAAATGATAACCTTACTATTCAAATACAAATTAAATATAACAAAGCCAGTAAATGAAATGTCAAGGAATGGCATATTACTAAATGAATCAAGTAAAAGAAATCAAACCATAAACGACTTGTAATCGGAAAATAATGGTATAGAAAGCAAGTGATCCACTAGGTCTGGGCCCTTAGCCACTAGGGACGCACTGCTGTGATTACTCTGGAATCAAAGATGGAACAGTAACAAAATTTATGTATTAATCATAAAAATAGAGTTACAATAATCACTCTTTAAAGAGAGTCGATGATCAAAGTTCAGTTTGCAACAACAAATTCTATAAAAACAACAATAATCCACCCTTTGGGCTAGCAGCGCTATCCCTTTTATAATGGACAGGTAGAAATACCAAAGATATAGATATTCTTAAGGTAGCGATCCCTTAAGATCAAAGGATCCTAAGGGATTCACCATATCGTTATCCTTCAATTATCTCTTTGTCCTCTTGCACTGATATGGCATTTCTTCCTCCTTTTCTTGGCTTATGCACTCTGATTTGGATTGCCCCGTCTAGATGCGGTTCCCTGTCAAAGGGACAACAGTTGGTTTTGCCTTGTCCTTTCCTCTGAAATGGCGATCTTCCGTTTTTTTCATTTTCTGCATAGAAAAAGGTAATGATTAGTCATTTTACGTTACTCATAAATCTCTTTAACTTTATCATAATATGTCATCATATGTCCATCTCATAATGTAAAGAAGTTATGAATTAAAGGAAAAGATAATGAAATAAGTGGGAATTACATACCTTTTCTAATGCTCAACACCATCCCTTCTGGCCACTCAAGGTTTCGCGCTCCGCTCCTCCCCTAGTGCTTATCAAATGGAAATGTGAAGGGTTTAAGTATATGTGTCTGGGCGGACTTGTCAACAAACAAGTCATTGGCTCGATGTCAAGTGATGACGATTATGGTGGGGGCAGGTTAGGTTTGAACCTTGCTACACCCATATTTGGAGTAGAATTTTTTTTGAATGAAAGACATGGAATTTTGACGGTTTGGAAGTTAATAAATGTTGTTGTGAATTTGGCATATATTTTGGAATTGATTGGCTAGCGGGTTGGCCCACCGGGCCAGGCGGGTTCAAGCCCCGTCGATTCCACTCCTATACAATAATATGTGCTATGTTGTTTAGTGGGTTGGGAAAGTCTGATGGGGGTGGCCCACCCACCACGTCATTTTAACTATATTCAATGCAATCTGATTGAAACCATTCGGGGGTGGCAGGGGTCGTAGCATGCCCTCCCCCAAACTTATATTTTTTTGTGATTTTTTAAACATACAGTTAAATTTTTTCCACTATAAATTAAGGGTTACTGGATGAATTAAAGAGGTGACAAATTCACTATTTCTAACCATCATTTTCCATGTGTCGGGAATCCACCAAATTGTTTCCTCGTTAGTGACTACCACTTGGCCTAGTTTGACTAGAACTTTGACCATTTATAATTTGAGCATACGAACTCGGATTTGAGTTTGATTTGCAACGTTGGAATAAGGGTGACGAGCACTACAATTTGGTTTTGGTTTCACTTCCATGCAATGAATTTGATTTTTGAGTTATTTTCAAGGTTGTTTCTATTTTTGGATCTACCTAGATCACTAAGTTAAATTCAGTTAAACTAGTTCCAACTAATGGAGGACCTAGTAGAAGGTCAAGGAGTGGGGTGTTGTTTCATGTGTCTAACCAGTTAACTGATGATTCATTCATAAATAACTCATCCATGTCGAATACGAGAGTTACCCATTTGAGATTCAAGTTCAAGGGAAGTGTACTATCAGTTGTATAATCATTTGAATTTTATAGGTGGTGCATGTAGTTAGATGAAGGCCCATGAGGATTCCACAGTTCATATTGAGAAATTTCCCTAATTAATAGGGGGATAATTCCCAAGGAAACAATGCAAGGAAATAGGGACTTGAGCAAGTAGAAAATTGGTTAAGTATTGGCATAGGCTTGTCTAAGAAGCCGTGAGACAAATAGAGATAGTGCATAGGCTGCTCAGGCTTGAGAAAATCATTGTAATCTTCTCATATTTTTTAACTACTAAAATATATAGATAGTAGGGGTTTTTAATTGTGGATTTCCTTAGGAAATCATTATGTAATGTGTTGATTGAATTATTTCTCTTGTATGCTTCATGATTCCTTGATCAATTAATCGTTTCCACTGATAAGTAGAGTAGCTTCAAGTATTTTGTTTTATCAAATCACATAAGAAGTTTGAATCTACAAGGAATTTATACATGATATCATAGCATAAATCACACTAGAAGAGGAGAATATGAGTTTATCTTTGCAGGTGAAATTGAATTTGCATGATCATACTTCAAAGTCAGCAGGATGTCATTCTACAGATTGAGACTCAAATATTCTCTTAAGGGTAGTTTGAATTATATTTCTTGGAAGGAGAGGATGGAGGCAGTGTTGTAAGACAATGGGCTGAAGGAATTCATAGACAAAGATATTCCTAAGCCTCCAACAACAGATGCTCAATATCTAGCAGAGTGGAAGAAATGTGTTGCAAAGGAAAGAAGGATCATACTAGAAGAAGTTTGAGATCATATTGTCTCAAACCTTCACAGGAAGGATACACCATATGCAATGCAGTAAGCATTGATAGACTTGCTTCATAACAACAGTGACCACAGGAAGCTAGCACTGAAGGACAAGCTTCAGAAGATCAAGATGGATGAGGGTGACACAATACCACAATACTTGAGTAGGTTCACCCAGTGTCAGGATGAGATTGGAAGTGTTGTTACTACAGTTGTTGAAGATTATCTGGTCAACCTAACACTTCTAGGCCTTCCCAAGAGCTGGCACAACTACCAGGATTCAGTAAATGGGAGGGAGCATCTACCAAAGTGGAAGCGTTTGTGGTCCAACTTGGTGTAAGAAGAGATAAGGGGGAGCACCAAATATGGAACCTCATCCAAGCATGATGATGAGGAGAATTGTACCTTAGCTAAAAAGGAAAAGAAATGGAAAGGAAAGAGATTCCAATCCAAAGGAGATTCCAGTTAGGGTGGAAAGAAGAAGGACTTGTTGAAGATTAAATGTTTTCATTGTCATGATCTAGGACACTATGCCATGAAGTGTTTACATAAGAATCCCTCACGATGAGTGGTAGGTGAAGCTCTTGCTTCACAATTTGAGTTGGATTTTACCCTCAGTTCATGCATGGTAAAATCAATGATGGGCAGTGTATGGTATCTGGATAGTGGAGCCGCATTCCATACGACTAACAACAAAGAATTTTTTAGTGACTTAGAGGAGAAGGACCTCCAGATGCACATAGAGATGGGAGATGATGGAAGGTATAGCACGACTGATATTGGTACTATTACTTTTTAGAGGGATTCTGGTTCTCCTCTCACGTTCAAATATTTCATGTATGTTCTGAGTTTGAAGACGAATTTAGTTTCTATTGTTATGTTGGAGGATCATGGTGACAATGTGATATTTAGCAAAGGAAAGGATTTCCTTCATCCCATAACCATAGGATAAGTGAAATAGATCAGGTTTCAAGTGAGGAACCTCTACAAATTGGATGTATAAGACTATATTACTTTGAGCACAAAAGCAGAGAAGGTGAAAAGCTGCGACATTAGTGAATTATGGCATAGAATATTGGGCCACTTGCACCATGGATCTTTTAAGATCATGCAACATATTTCTAAAAGACTTCCTGAGGGTGCATTAGATTAGAGAGATACATGCAAAGGGTGTACATTGGGGAAATACACCATAGAAACCTTTCATGACAAGGACAGTCAAGCAATCCTTGAAAGAGTTCACTCAGATGTGCGTGAACCATTCTTGACAGCCCCCACAACCAAGTACAAGTATTATGTAATATTTGTAGATGATTTCTCACGTAAGTGATGAATTTTATTCATGTAGAAGAAAGATCATACATTCTATATATTTTGTGAATTTAAAGCACTCGGTGAGAAAAACACTGGTAGGAAAGTGAAGGCTCTCATGAGCAATAACGATGGAGAACACGTGTCGAATGAATTCAAGAAATTTTGTGCATCAGAAGGAATTCAATGAGAGTTAATAGTACCCATAACCCATAGCAGAATGGGGTGGCTAAAAGGAAGAACATAAGTATTGTGGGAGTTGCATGGGTGTTGTTACATGATCAGGGCCTACTGTTGCACTTATGGGTTGAACTATGCAACACAACTGTACATGTGCAGAACATGAGTCCTCATTAGATTCTCGAGATTAGTACACCAAAAGAATATTTTTGAGGTAAGAAACCAGATGTGGCATACTTTGGGATATTTGGTTCATCAGTTTACTATCATGTTACCAAGGATGCAAGGAAAAATCTAGATCCAACAGCTGAGTTGGGCATATTTTTGGGGTACACTGATACACCTCACAAATATTGGGTGTACCTTCCATCTCATAGGATGAAAGTGGTTCATAGAGATGTGAAGTTCGATGAGGAGAAGCCATGAGATGTTCTGTTGGCTTAGTGGGTCCTGACCAAGGTTCAGAGTTAGTTGCGCTAAATAATTACCTACACTACTAGCCCTTTCGGTATCAATTTGTAGAGGGCAGACTAAAGTCTCACCCAAAGCAGTATGGGGGGATGTTGGAACCAGGTTTCCGCACCCAGAGATTAGTGTGATGTTGTTTTGTGCCATAGATCTGCCTTTGCGTAGATCGATAAGCCTTTATGGCTTATCGATATAACTCCCTTGAATCATCCCCTAGACCTCCACGAAGGTCTATGACTGGCTTTCGCGGACCCTGAATAGGTTAATCAACTATTTACACACTTCAAATATTATTATTAACCCAATAATTCCTCAAATCAAGTGTTTGATAACTTCAACATACAACAAGATAATCTTCGTGTAAACAGTTAACATTAATTGTGTTAATTTAACAATATAGATCAAGTAAAGTCGTGCATCAATACATCATTATTTCATAAACCCATCATTCATCACGGCATAAATTGCATTCATTCATAACAGAAGAAAATAGGCAAAACATAGGAATTTCTACAATAATCTTCTTTATTGACAATCAGTTCAACTTACAGACTCAAGACTTCCTTGCGCACTCAGCTATAGGGGACTGTGCACTCAGATGCAGACTCTACTCTAGGCCTCTATGCACATAGCTATAGAGCCTTTCTTCCTACTCTTATTTGTCAACTCTCTAGACTTCTCCCATAGAAAAAACTTCATTACTTTCCTTAGACATCCTAAGACACACCTATTCATACAATTCCATGGTATGTGGACCATGGGTAAATCCTCAAAAATCCGACTCATCTTACATAAAGAAGGGTAAACCACTTTATGATTCTTTAACTACCTACATGCTTCGCTACCACACTTTTCGAAGACTTTACATCTTTATACAATAAAACTTGGGCTTTTGCCCCAAAATTGACCCTAGGGGATCCCATCCCAATAGGCCCCCAACACAAAGATTGTGACTCGCCCTCGAGTCACTCAGCTAGCGTGGAGATCTTGCTACAAAGATCCCCCAGCTCCACTTGTGCAACTTCTACCTCATATGCGCTCTGCAGGGTTGCCTACTTGATCTATTCCACCAGCTACTCTGTGGTTGGTCCTGCAACATCCTACTTGATTTTCTGCTACGTACTCTGCAAGTTTGCCAATTTTTCCTGAATATTGGCAGAGATGATGTAGTCCTCATCTAACGAAGGCCCCAATATTGCTTTAAGAATGACATCTTTTTTCTATTGTTCAGAACGGGTCCCTTGGGGTTAAAAGCCTAAGTGTTGGGGATAAAGGCCCAAGTTTTGTGTAAAGGAATGTAAAGTCTTCGCATTTTGTATCCATGGAGCACAATGATGTCAAGAGTCCATAAAGGGTTTCTACCCTTATTTTTTGTAGAAGCAAGTCGACTTTAGAGATCTACCCATGGTCTATGAACCATGGGATTGTATAAAAATGAGGTCTTAGAGGAGTCTAAGATAGTTCAATTCATAGTTGATACTTGATGTGATGAATGTAATGGGTCTGTGAGAGCTAAGAGAGAAGAGACTTAGCGTAGGAAGAGGCTCTATAGCTGAGTTCACAGAGGCCTAGGGTAGAAGTCTGCAGCTGAGTGCGCGGACCCCTGCAGTTGTGTGCACAGGGTAGTCAAAGTCTGTACGGGATATTTGAATCAATAATAAAGAGGGGTATTCTGAAATTACATGTGTATTTTACTTCTGTTCATTGCATGTGATTATGTTATGTTGAACACTGAGTTTATGTTTTAATGCTACTCTGATGCACGAATCTATATGGTTCTCTGTTTTGTATTGCCGCAAGTAGAGATATATGTTTACGTGAAGATAACCATAAATTCATGTTAAAGTAACCAATATTTAAGCGAATCTTAGTAGATACAGAGGTAAGAGTAATTACAAGGGTGTAAGTGCCTGATCTATCTATTTAGGGCCTGCAAATGATGACTGGAGATTTTCGTGAAGGCTTGGAGGATGAATAAGAGAAGTACTTTGATCGATCTGCGTGAAGGAAGGTTAGGGAAAATAACAAATATCACAACCATCTCAGGGTGTGAAAACTTGGTTCCTGCATCCCTCCATACTGCTTCGGGTGAGACTTTAGTTTGCACTCCACGGATTGATGTCGAAAGGGCCAGTAGTGTAGGGATTTGCTTGGCTACTTAACGCTGAACTTGGGTCAGGGCCCATCAAGCCAACAAATGGTTCCATTTCCAGGACCGAGATCTGCATAATGAGATGTGTGATATCGCATCATTGGAATCCAACTAAGAAGGAGATTGAAGAATGGTTGGATAGAAAGATCCATGAATTCATGGCACAAGAAAATAGGAGTTTGCAATTGACAAAAGCACAGTGGTTGGATAGATATTTATACACAAAGATACATGAAATCTTCTTTTGTTCCTTCTCGGTTGAATTATACGAGTGGATCATGAAGTTGGCAAATGGCCAAGGGAGGTGGAGGCTTGACAGTTTGATCGTCTGGATCCCAAAGTTAGTGCTAAAATTGGAAACCTCTGAAGATAAGATCGTGTGTAATATCGGTCATTGTCTTGACCGTATCATGGGAGGGTTTGTGATAGAGTTTGCAGTTGATACTTCGGTTAGTTACAACGAAGAAGAGCGTCGCTTCTTCAAGGGTCTGCTAGGTAAGTATTTGAAATCATTAAATACTTGGATTAATATGCTCTTGTGTGAAAAGTGGGTTATGCAGTTACCTTGATGTTTGGGGCTACGTGAAGTGGAAGGACTTTCAGGGACAGAGGAAGACAAGGCCCTAAATATAGGTCGTTGATTGAGCCTCCTCTGAGTGACAACGAAGCAATAGCACATGCTTCTCTGCTGAGCATTATTCAGTTGATAAGACATGGGTTCCCGTGAATACCTACACTACCTCCATCTTCACCTCCACCACTTATGCCCTCACCCATGCCTCTGCCGCCGTTCAACATGGTGAACTTTGTAAAGCTACCTATGTTCAAGGGCATAGGAAATGATGATCTAGACCAGTTTTGGTTCATCGCGAAGGCTATATGAGAAGCTCAGGGTATAACAGATGATAAAATGAAGAAAGTGATGTTGGTTAGTGCTTTGCAGGACTACACACTAACTTGGTACATTAAGTACTGCACTGATAACCTAACATCTACATTGGCTGATATCCAGACCACACTGAATAAGGAATTTAGTAGACCTAAGTCTAAGGCGCAATCAATTGTGGGATTCAAGGAGATCATGATGAAGCTTGGAGAGACACCCTAGGATTTGGATCAAAGATTGAAGTGTACAATCCAAGAAGCCAACATTAATTTGACTAATGGGAAACACCGCAAATGGTTTGTGGCCTCACTCCTACCTCACCTAAGGGTTGTGCTATCACAACAGAAGATTGGGACCCAGGCGGAAGCTCTGGAAATCATGATGAGATTGCACGAGATGCCAATGCAGGATGTTAATTTGGGGGTTCAGCAGATTCACGCGCAGGCGTAGAACCTTTGCCTCGAAGTGCAAGTCTGAAGAAAGATAGAACAACTCGGCTAGAGGCATGCGAAGAAGTGTGGTGCCTAAAGTGCAAAAGCCAAGGACATGACAAAGATCACTATGATGTTTTCACAAATTATGTTGCATCAAGGGGACCAATGCCTCTGAGGCTAGAAGCTGCAGCAAGGCCAAGTATAGGGCCCACACTATGGTGTGTTATTTGTCAGGTAGCTGGGAAACATGCAACAGATAATTGCCATTTGCTGCAGAAATTCATACAAACACCACAACAGTTCTTCTGCAACTTTTGTCAATCTATGGGTCATGATGAGAACAATTGGCAAAGTTACGAATTAATGATGGACAGGACACCTATATACAGGGTGCAAGCAGAAATGCAACCCTTGGACCGAAGCGTTGGAGGAGCATGAAGCGAGTATTAGGGGTGTGGCCAAGGTCGAGGTGGAGGAGGACTTGGTAGAGGTCGAGGGAAAATTATTTGTTACAATTGTGGAGGATTAGGACACTACGTTCAAGACTTCCCGAATCCGACGTGGATGTCATGCTGCTATTGTACTCAGTTTGACCATGCAACAGAGGATTTCCATATATTGTTAGCCAAAATAAGTGAGAAGGGGTTGTAGCCTCCGTAGCAAACTTAGAACCTGCATATAATGAGGATTGAGCCTCACGAAGAAGATCCCAAGGTAAATTGTGCTGCGGAGTAGAGTGACGACTAGTGAGGATAAGGGGAAGCATCTCGAAGAAGGCGAGTGGAACTGCAAAGCACTAGAAAAGGAGACCGAATTTGATCTAGAACGTGTAA
Organism: Pinus taeda; assembly: GCA_000404065.3. Lineage (NCBI taxonomy): Eukaryota > Viridiplantae > Streptophyta > Pinopsida > Pinales > Pinaceae > Pinus > Pinus taeda. Next base: position 30,365 of record APFE031164995.1, on the reverse strand, counting down.
AAGAAACATTTATGGAAGAAAATAAAAGCTTCACTGGGACCTCTACCTTAGGGAGTCAAGAGAAATCGTTGAAGAGATGGAACTGTCCATGATTACCAAGTTCTTAGAGACCTGCATGAAACTGCTCTACGAAATTAAGCTTGTGAAGGGACTATAGGAATTGATCAATAGGTGCACTAGAAAGGAAACCCCTACTGATGGACCATGCGTAGTTATGAAGCTTGTTAAGAATAAGGCATGAACTAGACGTGAGATGAGACTCACCACGCAGATAGGAGAATAAGAAATGGACTAAGTTATCTTGGACCTAGGGTCCGACGTGAATGTTTTGCTGAAACAAACAAGGGAAAGAATGGGGAGACCTATGCTACAGTGGTCTCTAATTCAGTTAAGGATGGAAAATTAGCAGAAAATCATCCCAATGGGGAGGTTGCAGGGGGTAACAGTTGATATCAAGGCGCGAGTGCACTAACAAAATTTGAAGTGATAGGATTGTGGATGACAACAATCCCTACCACACACTCCTTAGGATCGACTGGGCCACTGACATGAATGGGGTAATCAACCTGAAGAAGAAAAAGATGATATTTGAGGAGAAATCGCTCTACATAGTGGTGCCACTAGACCTTGTAGAAGGATCGTGTTATACAGAACCAGTCCGTGATTATGAAAGTGATGACGATTTGGACCAGATTTACAAGATAACGATGCGATATCAAGATTGGGTGAATCTGACAGCATGGGACCATGAGAGCTCCTACACATCAAATTCAAATGAAGAACTAGAGCACTGGCAGAATCGACTACATGAAGTATCTATGTTGCGTTGTAATATGATGACCAAGTCATTGTGTTGTGTATCATTAGAGGTAAGGAATCTACCTTACTATGTTGGGTTAACTGATGTTGATCACCTTTTAGATGAATTTTAAAGGGAAGTACGAGAGAATCATCGCTTCCAGGCATTATATTGGGCACTGTGCGCTATGCCCGCAAGATGTTGGCATACGCACAAAGATATTTTTGATGATTGAAGCGAATATAGGAGGATGATGAGGGTACTCTTTGGTCATCTGAAGGTGCAATTAATAGAAAAATATGATGGGAGAAATGACCCGCACGACCATTTGGCCAAATGGACTGAAGTCTATGGAGCGAAGCCTCAATCAGAATGGGTCCATCTATTTTTTCATACCTTGGATGTTATACCAATTAATTGGTACCTGGAGACGGAACTCTGCCATGGCACCGCAGAATGGGATATTTTGCGCCAAGGATTTTTTATGAAATTCAGTTTTGAGGATGGATTTGAATCTATTGATGAAGTGTTGCAAGACATTAAGACAGAAATTTTCAGGATACCACAAGATCCTCTAGATTTGATTCAACCTGATTGGACCACCTAGCTGAGCCACGCGCTGGAGTGCTACAATGTCACAGCGGAAGAAGAATATGAAGACCCGAGGAAGATTAATATTCTAGAGACTGTAGGACATCGTGAAGTTGAAGGACCAGAGCTAGAGAACCCAGACATAACTAATCTACTCAAAACCAGGCAAGTGAACATTGAAACGGAGGCAGAGCTGAATTTTGCAAAGATTAGGGAATACTAGGACAATGCTACAGTAGATAAGGTCATCGAACTACTCCGCGAATATCAGGATCTTTCTCCCACAAAGTTTTCAAATCTAAAAGGGATAATAGGGGACCTAGGTGTCATGAAGATCACCCTAAAACCAGATGTGAAACAGATGAAGCAAAGACCTCACCGCCTAAATCCGAAGCATAAAGAAAGGGTCTACTTAGAGTTAGACAAGATGCTCGCGGAAGGTATTATTGAACTGGTGGAAGAATCTAATTGGGTAGGCCCAATAGTGGTTTAGGAAAAAAATAAGAAGGAAGAAATAAGGATATGCATAGATCTTAGGAAATTGAACGATGCTTGCAAGCATGATCCCTTCCCAACTCTGTTCACCGATGAGGTCCTAGATAATGTTGGTAGCCAGGAAGCATATTCGTTCACTAATGAGTTCTATGGGTACCATCAGATCAAGATCGTGCCAGAGGATAGAAGTAAGACAACCTTCACAACTGAATGGGGATGTTTCTAGTATACGGTGATGACTTTTGGGCTGAAGAACGCACCAGTGATATTTTCGCACATAGTCATTGCAGCGTTTAAGGATTTCATTCATAAATTTCTGGAAGTATACTTTAATGATTGGACAGTATTTGGACTGGTGAAGCACCATGTGGAAAATCAACGCTTGATGCTAGATACATGCCAGAGGTACCAAATCGCACTCAATTTGAAGAAATGTTTGTTTTTTGTCCCTTTTGGGATCTTGCTAAGCCATGTGGTATGCAGACAAGGCTTGATGGTAGACCCTGCAAAGATCACGATCATAATCAATTTGGCGGCGCCAAGGAGTGTGAAATAGTTGTGCGCAATGTTGGGGCATACGGGATAATATAGGAAATTAATCAAGAACTATGCCCAAATCACCGTGTCGATAAAAAAATTGTTAAAGAAGGATGTTATGTTCTATTGGAATGAATAACTCGAGAAGAGCTTGGATATGCTAAAGGAGAAAATGGTCACCGAGCTAATCCTCGTCTTCTCGCATTGGAAGAAGGAATTTCATGTGCATATGGATGCGTCATGTATTGCGCTAGGAGCAGTACTGACATAGACTGGTGAAGGGGACTTGGATCACCCCATAACATTCACAAGTAGGAAGCTATCCAAAGCAAAGAAAAATTATTCCACAACAGAACATGAAGGACTAGTTATGGTGTATGTGCTCGAGAAGTTCAGGCATTATTTTTTGGGCAGATACTTTAAGATGTATACAAACCATTTGGCATTCAAATACCTTGTCAACAAGCCTGTGTTGGGGGGAAGACATGCAAGTGGGTGTTGTTGTTCCAGGAGTATGATTTGAAGTTATTGTGAAACCAGGATGCTTGAATGCTGGACCAGATTATCTGTCATACATTGAAACAGGAGAGGAACCTATGAATTTGGAGGAAGGACTACCCAATGTCCATCTCTTTGCAGTATGCATCGTAGACATCCACTTTGAAGATATTATACACTTTATGACGACAAGTACGGCTCTGGAAGTATATACAAGCCAACAGAAGAAGGAACTGGTAGTGCACACATCAGACTTTTCTGTCATTGCAGGGCACTTGTACAAAATGAGATCATATGAAATATTGCAACGTTATGTGCCAGAGTTTGAACAAAATAGAATCCTCACTGAGGTTTATGGCGGAGCCGCAGGAGGACATTATGTAGGAAAAACAACAGCGCAGAAGATTCTACACATTGGGTTATGGGGGCTAACCTTTCATAAGGATTCAAAAGTGTATTGTAGAGCATGCAACACATGCCAAAGGATGGGCAGACCTTCATGCAGGGATGAGATGCTGTTGAATCCACAGATATCACTACAGCCCTTTGAGAAGTGGGTGATTGACTTTGTAGGACCAATTCAACCTTCAGCGAAGAAGACAGGTGATCAGTACATCATCACCATGACTGAGCACTTAACCAGATGGGCGAAGGCACAACCTATGAAGGACTATACAAGCAAGACAGCAAATTTTTTTATCTTTGAGTATGTACTGACAAGGTTTGGTTGTCAAAAAATTCTAATGAGCGATCGTGGTACACACTTTCTCAATGAGATGATCAGCGTGATGATGGAAGAGTTTCAGGTTTACCATCAGAAGAGCACACCCTATCACCCACAGGCTAATGGAACAATGGAAGCATTTAATAAAATATTGGAGAGCGCACTCATAAATGTTTGTAATGCTCAAAGAAGAAAATGGAATGTTTGCATTCCCACGATGTTATAGGCTTATAGAATGATTTTAAAGAGGTTGAGCTATGATGTTGATGAAGTACATTATACCTAGCCTAAGCATAGCAGCATTCACAGGAATGGCAGATCGTGGAGCCCTGCAGGAGAGGTTCGTGAAACTAAAAAAGCTTGAGGAGGATATATTTCTAGCTGGATTCCATCAACAGGCTCAAAAGGAGCGCAAAAAGTCATGGCATGATCGACACATCAAACTGTGCACCTTTAAGGTAAAAGATTTAGTTCTATTATATGACAGCAAGTTTGATAAATTTCCAGAGAAATTTCTGATGCATTGGATGGGGCCCTATGTCATCAAGGAGATTACTGATGGTGGATCAGTTCAGTTGGTAAAGTTGAATGGGGAACCATTCCCAAGGCAGGTGATTAGTAGTCGATTGAATCCATACAATGGCGATCCAGCTAGATGATTGCATGATGGAAGCATAGTCTTAGCAATCAAGGTAGTTGAAAGGAGGCACGGGACTATAAACTACACTTCTCGGGTTGGGGAGATGCGTGATTGGTGAACTGTGCAAAATGAAGGAATGTCACAGTGTCAGTAGAAATGCACAGGGAGTTGCGTTATCCTGGAATGGATCACGTAGGGCAGCCGGAAAGTGACCGTTGTGGTCACTGTTCATGACTTGATAGTGGGAAAATGACCAAATGGAGCGGGGAGTAGAATTTAAGTTGAAATTTAATGGGAAGATCTGTGAAAATCTACTATCAATCCAGCATCTATGAATGAATTATGGGGCGAGCCGTTGAATTTGAATTCGAAAATTCCTATAAATTATAGGTGGCTGCCCAGTGAAAAACACTTCGCATTTTTGAGAATTGAGGTGTTGACCTCTTAGGAGTGCATGAACCATGAGAACTTCAAAGCTTTGATAGTGATTTCAGTGTTTTAGAGGTTGCCAAAGGAGATGCAAGATTTCTTTTCCAGTATTGTGTCAGCACCCGCAAAAACTGTGAGTGTAGGAGAAGCAATGGCAACTGAGGGGACTACCCCAAAAGTAGCAATGGCAGCCGAGGAAGTTGCCCCAGAGGTTGAGAGCATCTAAGTACCAGTAGAAGTGCCTAAGTCACCGAGGACACCTAGGCCAAGGCCTACGCCAATCGAAGAGGGTCCAAAATCAAAGAAAGATAAATAGAAAGTGCCACATCCAGTGCGTGCATCACCCAGAAGACACACGTGAGAGCGAATTTGGAAACTCGCTACTGAAGAGCGCAAAGCGAGATTAGAGTTGGCCAAGGTTTAGTTGGAACTGAACCTTAAGGTCACATAACTTGCATTAAAGGACTAGCCCTCGACTCCACCAGAGGTAAAGGAGAAGCACGAGGCCGCTATCAGAGATGTAATGGCCACTATAGATACCGCAGTGATGGAGTGCACAACACTCTTCGAGCAGGCGCTCAAAGTGGTTACCAATTTGCAGGAGGATCCCACATTGTATAGGTTAGAATCAGAAGCCTGGGAGTTGCAACAGAGATATGATGAAGTCAAAGTGATGGCATGAACTATCGCCCTTATGCAGAGGCTAGCAAAATTGTAGGAGGAAAAGATGCTAAAGGAGTAGGTGGATGCAGCGCAGTGCAAAGAGAGTGTCCACAAGGCCAAAATAGGGCCTTGGCTTGATGAAGCCTATCCACTCACAACCACCATCGAAGGAAAATTTGGCTATTCTGTAGGGAACATAGCAAAAGGTACAGGCAGATCGCACAGGGCCAATGATGGAGCATCTGGTCTAATAGATGAAGCAGGAAGCGACATAGTGCACCATCAAAGTTGTAGTCGTACAGGTAGAGATAGGAGGTCTTTGCGACAAGATTTCTGCACTAGCAGAGTGACTTGAGGGTGCGTCACCAGATTTTTGTTGGGGACCTATTGGGAATGGGTCCCCTGGGGTCAATTTTGGGGTTAAAAGCCCAAGTTTTGGGGCTAAAGGCCCAAGTTTTGTGTAAAGGAATGTAAAGTCTCCACATTTTGTGGTCACGGAGTGCGAAGATGTCAAGAGTCAATAAAGGTTTCCGCCCTTCTTTTGTGTAAAAGCATGTCAGCTTTAGAGATCTACCCATGGTCCGCAGACCATGGCATTGTATAAAAAGGAGGTCTTAGAGGAGTCTAAGATAGTTTAGTTCATAGTTGATACTTGATTTGATGAATGTAATGGGTCTGTGAGAGTTAAGAGCGAAGAGTCTTAGTGTAGGAAGAGGCTCTATATTTGAGTGCACAGAGGCCTAGGGTAGAAGTCTGTAACTAAGTGCGCGAACCCTTGCAGCTATGTGCGCAGGGTAGTTAGAGTCTGTACGAAATATTTGAATCAATAATAAAGAGGATTATTCTAAAATTATGTGTGCATTTTACTTCTGTTCATTGCATGCGATTATGTTATGTTGAGTACTGGGTTTATGTTTTAATGCTAATCTAATGCACAAATCTTTATGTTTCTTTGTTTTATATGACTAAAAGTAGAGATATATGTTTATGTAAAGATAACCGTAAATGCATGTTAAAGTAACCAATACTTAAGCGAATCTGGGTAGATACAGAGGTAAGAGTAATTACAGGGGCACGTAAGTTCTTGATCTATCTATTTAGGGCCCGCGAAGGATGACCAGAGACTTTCGTGAAGGCTTGGAGGATGAATAAGAGAAGTACTTTGATCAATCTACATGAAGGAAGGTTAGGGGAAATAACTGACATCACAACCATCTCAGGGTGTGGAAACTTGGTTCCTGCATCCCCCCATACTGCTTCAGGTGAGACTTCAGTCCGTGCTCTATGGATTGATGTCGAAAGGGCCAGTATTGTAGGGATTTGCTTGGCTACTTAAAGTTGAACCTGGTTCAAGGCCCATCAAGCCAACATCTCCACTACTTCCACCTGTGTAAGTAGCTGCTTCGCCTCCTACAGCTTGGAAAAGCGTTGTGTTGTAGCAACGGTGCGCACCATCACCCTCACTTCATTATATTGCTACTGGAGCTCGCGGAGTTCTGTATTCAAGATCTGGAGGGTGGGATCTTCCTGCAGGGTCATGACTACCTCCATAGCCTGCTCAAATAGCGTGGTGTAGTGCACCACCACAAAATCCATCGTCGCGGCCCCATCCTTCACATCAAATTCACACTCTTCCCTAACCTATAGTGGGGTTGAAGGTTGTGACTTCATTTCCAGCTATGTTATCTTTATATTCAGCTCAAACTAGACTCTAGCCACCTCTGCCTTGGCATCATGCATGCTCGCATCAAGCTTTTGGATCTTCGCTTCCAGCAACTCTTCCTCTGGGATATGCAATTCGGGCATTGTTCTGCAAGCTTTTGCTACTACGACCACCAGTTGGGCACTCTACACCTGAATTTTCTCCTTGGCCTACAACACCTATGACTTCTCAGCAAACATCTGTTCATTGTTCATTCTATTCACTGAAGAGGCTAAGTGCATGTTGCTCCCGAACTCTAAACTCTATTGTCACACTTGCTTGCAGCGTGTGAAGGTACTCATTGGGGAGCGTGGCCAAGTTGAGACCGATGTTCTTCAGAGAACTCATGATGACCTTGTGATTGACAACCTCTACACTCAAGGAACCATTTAGTAGTGTGACTACCCAGAGATCTGGTGATCGAACCATCTATGTTGCCTGAGTGGTCCTTGGTGCCAAACTCATTGATACATTGTTTATCTGCCATGCGCCTACATGGATCCTACTTGTCTGAATCTGCAGCTCACGCAAATCCTTTTGGATGGTACTTAGTGCCTTCTAGTGCTGCTATTCGAACTATTGGGACAGTTCTATCATGGTATCATGCACCTTATTGCATATCTCATCCAGGTCGTCATCTGTCAGAGTGATTGGATCCATTGACACCTTTGTCGCTTTTGATTTCTTTGCGGCCCTTCCTTCTACTGGTCCTTGTATCTATTTATCCAACAAGGAGTGCTCTGCTCTTCTTGACCACCACTACCCTGCTCTTACTACTCCTCCTCCTCTATTTGGGGTGAAGGGGACTTACCACTCTGCTCAGAGTTGCGCTCTTCCTATTCAGCCTACTACTTTGCGGTGCGCTCCACTTCCACCAGGGCCTTCTCCTCAAACTCTTTTCTACGCTTCTCGGCCAACTATTGGACCTTCTGTTTGGCCGCTTCCTTCTTTTTATTTTCTGCAAACTTACTGGTTCCTGTGGCCAAATCAGATGGGGAATGCCAATCTGTCGGCCAACGCTTAATAGTTTCTTGAATGTTGTCGTTTGTGGCCAAGTACGGCAGGTAAAACCATTTTTGTTGTAGATCCTTTTGCACCCTGATGCATTAGGGGATTTTTGAAGTCTAAAATGGGCGTCCTAAGGAATTTATAAAATAATAGTGGAAATAATAAAATAATATTAGATTACATCATCAAATTTTAGAGGGAAAAAATACAAACCTATTTTTCAGCTCGTATTTTCAACTTATCTCCCTATGGATTTAATCAAATTTGGATTGGAAACACTCATTGGATGAAAAATTTGATTCCTCATCCAAGCAATACCCATGTTACATACTTTCAATGGACCCTACTACAAGAAAAATGAGAAATACATGAAAACCCTAATTGCAATCACGTTTTTTAATGTATTTATCATTTTTTGTGTAGCAGCATCCATCGAAAGTATGCAACATGGATACTCCTTGGATGAGGAATTAAATTTTTCATCCAACGAGTACTCCCACCTGAAATTTGAGTAAAAATTTAGGGAGATAAGTTGAAAATACGAGTTGAAAAAGTAGTATTATTATTTTATTATTTTTTAATCTTTGTACTTGATTACTCCAAAAATGGTGAATCATCCCCCATGGTTGACATCATCATATTAAATCCTATTGTTTCTTATAAAGTTTATTTTGGTTGTACATTTTTCTTAGGAGGCCCATTTTGGACGTCAAAATCCCCTAATGTATACATGGTGGAAATCTACTTTGAACTCTACATATTCAGAGAGCTATTCAAACACCATCGGAGACAACCGCGGCTTTTGGTTGATGTCCATGTGTAGACTGGCCTCCATCAAAACCTAGAACACTTTGGTCTTTGTGACCCGCGCAACATATTTTGTGCCCAAAAGGGATGCAAACTGGGCAACCTCCGGCAATCCCTTTTCCACAAGAGGAAAATGAATGTCCTCCAATAGATATCCAGCTACTAATACGATGGAGAGTAATAACCACGCATAGTGGAATGTTTTAGTCCCATCCCGTGCCTTGCAACAATCTGTTAGGAACTTGCTACAGAGGTAGTGCGATCAATTGAACTGCATGCCCTCCGCGCACTGGGAAACCAATGAAATAATTGGTGTCGAAACCTCGTCTGCACGACATTTTCTCATGACTTTACCAGCAAGGTTCTACATGGCAATCTTCACCATAGGGTCGGTGATAGAGGTGATCAAGTACCCGCACAACTTCTTCACTAGTTTGAACTTTTATTTCATCTTTTCAGCGAAGTGTCACTCGCTCATATTTCCACAAACTCCATGGTTGGATTCAACCCTGAATGTAGAAACAGTGTGATCCAATGGATCAGCATATCAGTAATAGGGATCGATGCGCTCATCCAAAAGCATCTGTCATGTACCAAGGTCAATAGTTTCTTGATAACAATCAGTTTGATGTTGGAGCAGTGTTAGTGGGGCACCCACAATAGGTGCAGCAACCCCGACTGATTCACCCCGCAAATCCACTCCACAAGCTCTAGCACAGTGACACCTAATTCCTTGTAAAAGACCCTCTTCATCTAGTTTTTTGTTTCCAAGTGGGGGAACCTCTCGTGGTTTGCCAAATCCTAGTCCTCTAGCTTTAAATGTGGAATCCACTCCAAATGCGAACCTTCAAATGTAATTATCTCCAGTAGCATGGGTGTGTGGATCAAGAACTTCTTAGCGTCTAGATCTTTGGCGATTTTTACTTTTCCCTTGCACGGAGGGATATAATCCAGCATCTTGGATATAGGATCCACCTCCTCAGTGTCTATGTCCTCTGCGCCCTCTTCGGCCTCTAAATCCACCACTTTCCCCTTATCCTTTGTGGACAGTTTGTCTTTCTTCTGGGCCTATGTAGTAGCATGCTTCCTCGATGACTTGTGCACCAACATGGACTTCTTCTGTTTGACCTTTTTGGGTTTGGGAACTTCTCTCATTGGTGTAGGCTTTGACCTAGGAGACCTCGGCACTGTAGGAACAAAAACTGGAGCCTCCATGCTCATCACCTCTAGAGCAGCTCTCTTAGAGGCGAAAACTCCTTCAATACTAACAGTGTCTCCTGGTCCCGACATCGTGCTAAGAATAAACCGCTGGGTATATTCGGGTAACTTATCAAATATAAAACTAGGGACTAAATCAGCGAAAACCTAAGGATTCATAAACAATCAACATCTCAACACAAAAATTCTAAGGATGCAAAGTGTTTTTCGCTGGACAACCACGTGTAATTTATAGGTGAATTCAAATTCAAATTCGACCATTCCCCGCAAAATCCATCCATAAATGTTGAATTTGCGGCAGATTTCCAACAATTTCATTGTTAAATTCAACGTTAAATGTGGCCCTCCCCACTCCTCTTAACCGTCTCCTCATTGTCAAATCATGACAAATGACTCTAACAGTCACTTTTTGGCTGTGTTGCACGGTTTCTCCCCCTATAGTGCAACTCCCTTCACACTTATTCTGGTATTGTGACATCATCCTTTTTCACGCAACCCCCCTGTCGCATAGATCTACAAACCGGGCAGTGTATTTTATAGTCCCGCACCTCCTTGTAGTTACCTAGAGTGCTAATATTGTGCTACCATCATGTATTCATTGGACCAGATCCCCAGTGTATGGCTTCAATCGGCTTCCATTTACCCTTCCCAGAAATGGGTCTCCATTCAACTTTGTGAGTTGAACTACTCCACCATCTATAATCTCTTTGATAACATATGGCCCCAACCAATGCATCTGAAATTTTCCTAGAAACTTATCAAACTTACTGTCATATAATAAAACCAAATCATTTACCTTGAAGCTGCGCAATTTGACGTGCCGATCGTGCCAATATTTTTTACACTCCTTTTTAACCTACTGATGGAATCCAACCAAAAACCTATCTTCCTCGAGCTCTATTAGATGTGTGAGCCTTTCTTCTAAGGCTTTATGGTCCACCATTCCATTGAAATACGTGATGCATAGACTAGGCATGACATACTCCATAGGCATGAATTCTTCCATGCCATAAACCAACCTAAAAGGTGTCTGACCAGTAAGATTTTTACAAGTAATTCTGTAAGCCCATAACACTGCTGGTACATGCATGTCCCAGTCATTCCACTGCACATTGCAAACCTTCATAATATTCTCCAATATCTTATTAAAATCCTCAAACATTCCATTGGCCTGAGGATGATATGGCATACTCTTTTGATGATAAACCTGGAACTCTTTTGTCAACATGTTGATCGTTTCATTGAGAAAATGTGTACCGCAATCACTCATCAGTACTTTTGGGCATCCAAACCTAGTCAACACATATTCTAATATAAATTTTGCTACTATTTCCCCTATACAGTCCTTCACAGGTTGTGCCTCCGCCCATTTGTTTAAGTATTCGTTCGCAGTGATGATATACCGCGCACCTATTTTCTTACCTGGAGGTTGAATCGGTCCTACAAAATCAATTGCCCATTTCTCAAATGGCTACAATGACACTTGTGGGTTCAGAGGCAGCTCATCCCTCCACAATGGCCTTCCCATCCTATGACATAGGTCACATACCCTACAATATGCTTCAGAGTCTTTGTGTAGCGTCAGCCACCACAACCCAACGCACAAAATCCTCTGTGTTGTTTCTTTTCCTGCATAATGTGCTCCTGCAGCTCCTCCATGAGCTTCAACGAACATAATGTTTCATTCAAAACTAGGCACATAACATCATAGTATTTCATCTGATCCCATTTTATACAAATTCCATGTAATCACAGAGAAATCTGCCACGCGCACCACCAATTCTTTCCTCTGCTGACTGATGTATCCTTCTAGAGTTGTCCTTGTGGTCAAGAAAAGGATAATATCCACGAAGTGATTATCCAATACGTGCACCGCAAAGAGCTGCATCTCAGGAAACCCTTCCTCTAAATTATTAGGCTCCTCTCCTATTTCAATGTGCGACAGATGGTCTGGCCCTGCATTCAATCGCCTTGGATTCACAATTACCTTGAAATCATATTCTTGAAACAACAACATCCATCTGCATATTTCCCCCCCAACACAGGCTTATTAACTAGACATTTTAATGCAAAGTGGTCTGTGTACATCTTGAAATGTCCGCCTAGCAGGTAATGTCTTAATTTCTTGAGCGCATATACCATAGCCAACCCTTCACGCTCTATTGTCTGAAAATTATTTTTATCCTTTTACAACTTCCGTCTGGCAAATGCTATAGGGTGATCCATCTCTCCTTCACCAGCATGTGTCAGCACTGCTCCTAGCACAATACATGAGGCATCCACATGCACATGAAATTCCTTCTTCCAATCCAAGAAGACTAATATCGGTACAGTGACCATTTTCTCCTTTAGTACATCCAGACTGCATTGAAATTTTTCATCCCAACAAAATGTAGCGTCCTTCTTCAGTAACTTTTCCATAGGCGCGGTAATCCAAGCATAAATTTTGATGAACTTCAGATAGTAACCAGTGTGGTCCAGTGTTACGCACAGTTGTTTAACACTTCTTGGCACCTCCAAATTAATTATGAAAGCGATCTTAGCAGGGTCCATCATTAATCCTTGTTTTCACACCACATGACCCAAGAATATTCCAAAAGGGACGCAGAACAAGCATTTCTTTAGGTTTAGCATAATTTGATACTTTTTGCATGTATCCAACATCAAGCGCAAAATAGCTACATGGTGCTTTACTAGCCCAAACACTATCCAATCATCAAAATATACCTTCAATAACTTGTGAATGAATTCTTTGAACGCTACGATGACTACGCGCGAGAATATCGTTAGCGCATTCTTAAGTCCAAAAGGCATCATTGTATACTGGAAACATCCCAACTCTGTCGCGAAGGTGGTCTTACTCTTTACTTTTGGCACGATCTTAATCTGATGGTATCTATAGAACCCATTAGTGAATGAGTAGGCCTCCTGCCCTCCAACATTATCCATTACTTCATCTGTAAATGGTGTTGGAAAAGGATCATGAACGCAAGAATCATTAAGCTTCCTGAGATTTACACAAATCCTTATTTCATCCTTCTACTTATTTTGTTGAATGACCATCGGATTCACCCAATCGGATTCCTCCATTGGTTCAATAATACCCGCTGCAAGCATCTTGTCCAACTCCACGTGGACCTTTTCCTTGTATTTGGGATTAAGGCGATATGGCCTTTGCTTAGTAGGCTTCGCATCCGGTTTCAAAGTTATTTTCATTACACCCAGATATCCTATGATATCTTTCAGGACTGAAAATTTTGTAGGGAACAAATCCCGATACTCGCAAAGCAACTCAGCAACCTTATCTACTGTGGCATCATCCCATTAATATCCAATCTTCGCAAATTTCAGGTCCACCTCTATACCAATGTTCACTTTTCTAGTCTTCAATGGTGCGGTGATGTCTGGATTCTCTATCTACAGTCCCTCAACCTCACGGTGGCCTTCGGCCTTTGGGATGTTAATATTCCTTGGATCCTCATCATCTTCTTTAGCAATCACATTATAGCACTCCAGTGCATGGTGCAACTGGGTGCTCCAATCTGGTTGAATCAATTCTAAAGGATCCTACGATATTCTGAAGATTGTTGCCATAACCTCCTGCAACACTTCATCAATGATTTTGAACCCATCCTCAAAGATGAAGGTCATCAAAAATCCTTCTCTCAAGATCTCCCACTTTGCGGTACCATGGTAGAGCTCTGTTTCTAGGTACCAATTCATAGGAATGATGTCCAAAGTGTGACAGAAAATATGCACCCACTCTGGTTGTGGCTCTGTTCCATAGACCTTAGTCCATTTTGCTAAATGATCACACAGATCATTTCTTCCATCATATTTTTTAGCTAGCTGAAATTTTGGGTGACTAAACCACAATCTCATCATTCTTTTGTACTCGCGCCATTCATTAAAATTGTCTTTATGTGTACCCCACCACCGTGTAAGCATAGCACGCAGTGCCAAATCTAATGCTTGGAAGCGATGCTTCTCAAGAACTTCCCTTTCAAATGCATCTCAAAATTTATCTACATTAGTTAGACCATCATAAGAAGGTAAACTTATTACCTCCGATGATACACAGTGCAACGATTTAGTCATCATATTACAGCACAATGTAGATGCTTCATGCAACCTATTATGCCAGTGCTCCAATTCTTCGTCAGAATCTGAGGTACAGGAGCTTTCACAGTCCCATGTGATTCGTCCATTGGCTGTAACATTAACCCAATCTTGGTCTCGCACTATTATTTTATAGATCTATTCCAAATCATCATTGCCTTCCTCATAGTCAGGGACTGGTTCATTATAGTGTGGTCCTTCTACAGGGTCCAATGGTGCTACTACACGTGGTGATTTCCTTTCAAACAACATCGTCTGCTTCTTCAAATTGATTACCCCATTCATGTCAATAGCCCAATAAATTCCCAGGAGCACAGGGTATGGATTGTTGTAATCAACAATCTATCACTTCAAATCAGCCAACGAGCTCACACCTTTTATATCTACAGTCACTCCCTGGAATCTCCCAATAAGGATAATATTTTGTTGATTTTCCATTATCAATTGAATCAAACACCACTGTGGCGTAGGCCTCCCCATTATTTCCCATATCTAAAATAACTTGGTCCATCTCATAGTCTCCTATTTGTGTGGTAAGCCTCATCTCATGCCCTATTCTTGTCTTGTGTTTGCCTATCTTTCTAACTACGCGGTGTCCTCTAGGAGCACCTTCCTTACCAGCATACTTATTTTTTAGTTATTGTATCCCTTTCATGGCATTTTTGTTGCATAGCAGCTTCATACAAGTCTCCAAGAAAGTGTATGCATGGAGGGGTCAACCTCTTCAGATAGCCTGTCCTGATTTCCTGAGGTAGAGCCCTCAGCGAAGCTTTTCTTTGCTTCCATGAATGTTTCCTTCATGTGCTCTAGATCAAAACCAACCTCCTTTTCTAGAGCCTTGTGAACCCACTCACTTTCTTCAGGTTTCTTTCCCTTATCATCACTAGTCATCATTCCACTTTGTAGCACAATATTCACATTGGGATCCTCCACGGTGGGCTCGGCCTTCATCATCTGTAAACTTTGGGCAAGTTGTGCCTTCTTCTCCTGCATCTTAGATATCAATATAGGGTATTCTTCTATTGCATGGTCAAACTGAGTACAGTTTCAGCATGATGGGCATGTATGGCTCATACACTCCCACGCGTATTGTCTTGACACTCCGCAATTATAGCAAATAACTTCTCATCGACCTCTACTAGGTCCTCCTCCTTCATGGCCTGGTCCGCGCCCCTGATATCCTCCATGTGCCCCCCCAATGCCTTGATCTAGAGGTCGAGTTTCTATTTGCATTCAATACACAGGCGCTCTTCCCATCATTAATTCATAGCTATGGTAGTTATGCTCATCATGGCCCACCAGTTTACAAAAATTGCAGAATAACTATTGTGGCATCTGTACAAATTTTTGCAGCAAGTGACAATTGTCTATTACATGTTTCCCAGCCACCTAACAGATAGCACACCACAACGTGGGCCCTGTACTTGGTCCTGCGGCAGCCTCCTACCTTAGGGACATTAGCCCTCCCCCTGTAATATAATTCACGAAAATAGGGCAAGGATCTTTATCATGCCCTTGGCTTTTACATTTTAGGCACCAAAATTCTTCAGGCACCTCTGGCCAAGCAACATTTTCCTTCTTCAAGCTCTGGGACTCCAAGCAGAGGTTCTGCAACTCCACATGGATCTGTTGAACCCCCAAAGCAGCATCCTGAATAAGCATTTCATGCAATCTCATTGCAATTTCCAAGGCTTTTTCCTAGGTCCCTATGTTTTGTTGCAATAAGGCAACACTTAGGTGGGGTAGGAGTGAGGCTACAAACCATTCATGGTGCTGACTATCTATGAGATTCATGTTAGCTTCGTGGATCTGGCACTCCAGTCTCTGATCCAGCTCCCAGGGTGTTTCGCCAGGCCTCATCATGATTTCCTTGAATCCAATGACTTATTGTGGTTTAGAATTGGGCTTACCAAATTCCTTATTCAGAGCAATCTAAGTGTCTGCTAACGATGCCAATGGGTTATCGGTGCAGTACTTAATGTACCATGTTAACACACGATCTTGTAGAGCAGTAATCAACTGCACCTTCTTTATATGATCATCTATAATATTCTGTGTCATCCATACAACCTTTGCAACAAACCAAAATTGATCGGGTCCTCACTTCCCAAGCCCTTGAAAACAAGCAACTTCATGGTATTCGACATGTTGAATGGTGGGGGAGGTGGTGGTGGTGTGGGTGAAGGTGTATGTTGTGGAGATGAAGATGGAGGTAGTATGGGCAGATGAGGTATTCATTGAAAACCCTGCTTTATCAACTATACAATGCTCCGTGCTAAGGCCTATACTGCTCCCTCGTCATCACTCGAAGGAGGTTCTATCAATCCGTTCTATTTAGGACCTTCTCTCTTCGGATTTCTAAAGAACTGTCCACTTCGCATAGATCCAAACATCAAGGCAGTGGCATAACCCACTTTTCACACAAGAGAATTTTAATCCAAGTATTCAAAGATTTCAAATACTTACCTCATGGTCCTTTAAAAAAATGTTGCTCTACTTCACTATAGCTAACTAAGGTATCGAACACGAAATCTATCACAAATCCTCCTATGACTTGATCAAGCTAGTGATCGAAAATGCACGCGATCTTATCTTCAGAAGCTTCCAACCTCCATACTAGCTATAGGGTCCACACTATTGGACCATCAAACCTCCACCTTCCTTGGTCATCTACAAATTTAGCGATCCACTTGTATAGTTTGATCAGGAAGGTGTAGAAGAAGATATCGTGTATTTCTATGTACAGATATTTGTCCAACCATTATTCTTTAGTCAGGCGTGGATTTCTGTTTTGTTGCACTGTGAATTCATGGATCTTTCTATCTAACCACTTCTTAATTTCTTTCTTTGTCAAACTCCAGTGATGCGACATCACACATCTCTTTATGCAGATTTGGGTCCTGGCAATAGAACCATTTGTTGGCTTAGTGTGTCCTAAACCAGTTTTAGATTTAGTGCCGTCAAACAAATCCCTACACTACTGGCCCTTTCGGAATCAGTCTATGGAGCGCAGACTGAACTCTCACCCGAAGCAGTATGGGGGGATGCTAGAACCAAGTTTCCATACCTAGAGATCAACGTGATTTTTTTTGTGCCCTAGATCTGCCTTTGCACAAACCAATAAGCCCTTATGGCTTATTGATATAAATCCCTTGAATCAGCCCCTAGACCTCCACGAAGGTCTATGACTGGCTTTCACAGACCCTAAACAGGTTAATTGGCTATTTACAGGCTTCAAAGAATACTCTTAACCTAGTAATTACTCAGATCAGCTTAAGTGTTTGATAACTTCAACATACAACAAGATAATCTTCATGTAAATAGTTAACATTAATTGCATTCATATAACAATATAGATCAAGTAAAGTCACGCATCAATACATCATTATTTCATAAACCCATCATTCATCATAGCATAAAGTGCATTCATTCATAACAGAAGTAAATAGGCGAAACATAGGGATTTCTGCAATAATATTCTTTATTAACAATCAGTTCAGCTTACAGACTCAAGACTTTCCTACACACTTAGTTTCAGGATCTACTCCATACCTCTACGTACACAACTGCATATCCTTTCTTCCTACTCTTCTTCGCTAACTCTCTAGAATTCTCCCATAAACAAACTTCATTACTGGCCTTAGACATCCTAAGACACACCTATTATACAATCCCATGGTCCATGGACCATGGGTAGATCCTCAAAAAGCTGACTCATCTTACATAAAGAATGGTAAAGCCCTTTATGATTGTTTAACTATCTACGTGCTTTGTGACCACAATTTGCGAAGACTTTACATCTGTATACAACAAAACTTGGACTTTTGCCCCAAAATTGACCCTAGGGGATCCCATCCCAACATGTTACCTTAAGAGGGAGCTTCAATTTCATGCATATGAGGAGCTTTTAGATCCAAAAGAAGGACCTGAGGATGATGTGGAGGAGCCACATGCAGAGGAGCAGAGAGTGGAAGAACCCACTCATGTAGAGACTTTCAGAGATGGAAGGAAGCACACCAGAGAGGCTAACATATTGATGCATGATGATAAAGAGAACGTGAGAGCACCCACATCACATCACAGGAAAATGAGGTCATTAGATCAGTACACTAGATACATGGATCTTATGAGCGAGATTGTAGAGACTAAACCATCCTCATTTGAGGAAGCAGTGCAACAAACAGTATGGGTTCATGCCATGGTAGAGGAGTATGACTCCATTATCAGAAACAATGTTTGGGAAGTGGTCCCAAGTCCAACATACAAGTCAGTGGTGAGTTATAGATGGCTTTACAAGTTAAAGCAAGCAACAGATGGGAGTGTCGAGAAACACAAGGCCAGATTTGTGGCCAAAGGCTTCTCTCAGGTGGAGGGAATTTACTACGAGGAGACCTTTGCTCTAGTAGCAAGGTACTCTTTAATCATATATATTCTAGTACTTTTAGTGCAGATGGAATGGTAGATACATCAGATGGATGTGAAGATAACATTCCTCAATAGAGTGATTGAGGAAGAGGTGTACATAGAGCAGTCGGAAGGATTTGAGACCTTCAACAGAGAGTCACATGTGTGCAGACTCAAGTGAGTGATGTATGGATTGAAACAAGAACCCTGTGCTTGGTACACCATGATTGACAACTATTTCACTAGGTTGGGCTTTACCAAAAATGATGCAGATGCAAACCTTTAACATATTGTGGTTGAAGGTAAATTATTGATTATAACATTATATATTTATGATTTAATTATAATAGGTGATGAGAAGCTAGTCAAATCTTGCAAAGAGGATCTTGCAAGAGAATTCGAGATGAAGGACCTGGGGCTCATGCATTATTTCCTTAGTATGAAAGTATGACAAGGAGATGAGGAATTGTTTGTCTCTCAGGGTAAGTATTCCAATGAGATGCTGAAGAAGTTCCACATGGAGAGAAGAAAACCCATGGAGACTCCTCTAGCAAGGAATTGGAGGAAGGAATATGCTACTTCAGCTGAAGTAGTGGAGGCTACTATTTACAGGAATATTGTGGGTTCACTTATGTATTTCTTGAACACACGACTGAACATATGTTTTGCAAATAAACACCTTAGTAAAGCAATGAGTAAGCCAACCAAACTCTATTGGAAGGCAACTAAACATGTGTTGAGATACCTCTGAGGCACCACCCAGTTTGTTCTTTGGTATAGACGGATAGAGGGAGTGAAGCTTCAAGGCTTCATAGATGCAGATTGGGCATGGAGTCCATTGGACACGAAGAGCACATTAGGGGGAATCTTCAGTATTGGGTCAACAACAATTTATTGGTATAGCATGAAGCATAGATCAATTACACTTAGTTCGACAGAAGCAGAGTGCATGGATTCTAGTCATGCAACTTGTGAAGCTATCTAGATGAGGAAGATCCTTGTTGGGTCCCATGGCATTGAATGCCTACATCATTTGATAGAGAACCCACCACCACTAAAAAGGACATTGAAAAGCTAATAAATTTGACTAAAATAGGCCCAATCTCACCTCTATGAGTTCCTAGGACTGAACCCTAGGCTCTAAGAATTTCCTATGCATGTAGCAGAAATGTAAGCATCTCATCGTCTCCTATCTTTACTAATTCCTAAATACCTTAAAAATAATTGTAATAACCCCATCATAAAAAAATTTTCTTTTTAATTATTGTTATTACTCACTTGTTATGTCATCCCGCCAGCTACAGTACTACCCAGATTATAATCATGTCTACAGATTAAAGTGAGAATTAAAAGCACAGTTAAATTTCTAGAAAATGATTTGATTTATTATATCTGCACAGTTGTCTTTATGCTAAGGCTTCGAGTATGAAGCTGCCTTAACCACAAGGCGAGCCAGTTGGATAAGGTATACTAATTACTCTTCTCTGCGTTGTCATGTGTGTGAACTGGTGGATCGTCCAGTCTCACCAGTTCAGCTTGGGATCCACATCCGGATCTACGATAATGCCTACCCCATCACCATCCAACGGTGGAGACTTTGTCCATATTTTATCAACCCCGATAGTAGCGAGAGCGACCTCATTTGTTTGCAATTTTCTTTGTGGATGTTTGCTCTGGTGTGGTCACTACTTCCGCATTGTTGTTTTGAAGGTTGGAACCATGTTCCGGCCGGCTCCATGGTTGATGATGGGCGACGGCATCACAGGTGAAGGCTTATGTCTCTGGTTAGGTTTGTCATTTCAGTTTGATTATTATTTTGTCTGTAATGTATTCAAACCCTTGCAGGTTCATTAATCACCTGCATGTATTTTCTATATTGTGCACACACATGGGACTTCGAATCAGTTCAACTAATTTGGAAGGGCATCGACTCCAGGGCGAGGGAACTTTCGGTTCCGGGTAAGTTTCTGTCCGAGAGGGTGGGGAGATGTTCAGTATGCCATGGTTCTCAGCCTCCCCAGAGCGCCGAGCCTTTTGGTTGCGAACCTCAACTTAAGGAGGGGCAACACCCTTTTTGCTGGGTTTTCTATCTACTGTAACTATATTTGCAAGCCAAAGGTGATTATTATTGCGAATCTCCCCAGAGTTTATCGATTAAAACTTGTATTTACAGTTAAATGCTTTTGTGACGACATGAGTTTTGGGTTTGAATAGAGGGGTTGATCTATTATATACTGTAACTATTAAGGCCAGGAATCGGCTTTATACATTGAACTATTTTTAATTTCTTTTTGTATGTGTATACCCAGTCCTGGGTTTTCGTCTTTGATTAACTAGAAAAACTGTTATATATAAATTTCCTTTCTCTTGTATATTCATGATTGTGCCACATACCATGTCGTTTTCAATTTTTACAGAATGGCTTTAGCATTAGATACGGTGGTTTTGATTTTAACAGGTTTGAAATTATTTAAATGGATGTTGTTGGCCCACTAGCTCTCGTGTTTAATTGCTCTTCAGTTTTAGATTTTATTCACTGAGTCCTGCACGCTCTTCCTCTTGCAAATATAATTTCATTACCTGGAACTTGATAGTTTGACCTCTTCAGTTTTCCCCAGTTCGCCACGGGGCCAGTACTCCATTTCTAGTTTCAAGGTTTACTATCAAACAGGTTCTCTTTCCTACGTAGGGTTTTAGCCATAGTTTTATGTCAGCTCCAGCATTTACGTGAACCCTTGACCTTGGTTGGAATACCCATACTTATTTTCTCTGCTAAAATTCCTGCTGTTCTACTTGAGTTTATTATTATTTATTCTGTGTTCATTACTACTATGGTAAGAAAACACTACCTTGGTTTCTAGAGCTTTCTGTTTTGGATACCTTCGGCAACCCGAAAACATTCCGCTGTTCTGAAAGGTTTCCCAAAATTTCATTCTGGAACTTGGCCCGAGGTGTCTACCTAAACCCTTTATGTGCCGCAGAACCATAGTCGTTCCTGTCCCTTTCTATGATTCACTCGATACAAGGGCAGAGGCTTTTGTTGTTTTTCCTTTAAACTGCGCTGCAGGTCCTTTACTCATTTGAAACCTACCAGCACATTTCTCGATTCTACTGTTCAGTTTCATGGGTAATCCTCTTTGAGCGACTGTCTGCTCTTTGCTGATAATTTAATTTCCTAAATTTATATTGTTTCTTAATAGTTTGCAAGATTTCCCTAAATGTGAGAATCTCGTCACGGCTAATTCCAATGTACAGCACTTGGTATCAAATAAGTAGTTAGTAAATAGTGATTTAATTCATCGCCATTCCTTTTATATTCCAATACTGTTATTTTCTTTTTATGTTTTATTTCTAACAGAATATGTTGCATTCCAATGCTATTTAATCCACAGTACACTGTACAGTTTTTTTTTATAATGAACAGAGTCATGCAATTTCACCTCAGATAACATTTACTGCTCATTTTTTTTTCTGTTCCTTTCTTTTTAAAAAAGAAATATTCTACAGAGTTCAGTTGCTTACCTGGTCCTTCGGATACTTAGCTCCTCTCTCAGAAAACTGAGATTACCTGTTTCCAATTGCTTCTAATTTGCCTCCCATCTGTGAGATTCGTTCTTCATGAACCGAATCTCCCCTCCGTGCTTCTTGCAGGACCACTGTCCGTCAGCAAGTTGTCTGCACTCAATGCCTGGCTATCTGGTCCTCACCAGACTTAGCCGGCTTTTCCTTCTCCCTTCCCTGTCTATCCCTACAGCACAGTGACCCCCCATTCCCTTTCTTTTTCCTTTTTCTCTGGAAACCCTTTCTAGTTAAGGAAAGATGGTTAGGGTTTGGGAATTCCACAACTATCTGGCATTCCCTTTTTCTTGGGAAGTTCCAACTTTCAAGAAACATTACTAAAACAAAAGAAAGAACATTATTAAATTCAAACTGTTAATAATGTTTCAGTAATCTTTTATTTACCATAGTATAAATTAAATATTTACATCAGTTCCGGGGCATTACATCTCCCCCTCCTGAAATTTGGACATCATCCCAATGTCTGTTGGCTAAGAACAGCTCCGGGTGAGGCTTCCTCATGAATTCTTCATCTTCCCAAGTGGCCTCGTCAGGCCCAAAGTGCTTCCATTGCACTTTAACTTGGGTAATAACTCGCTTCCGCAACTTTATTTCTCTCCGGTCGAGAATGCTCAGCGGCTCGACCAAGATTTTGCCTTCCGGTTTGACCTGCAACAAGAAATATTCCAAGTCAGTTTCCTTGTAAGGAAATCTTGGAACTGATTTGCTAGAACTAATCCTTACCTGTATGTCTTGCCATTGAATTACATGTTTTGGGTCATAAACATATTTTTTTAAGATAGACACATGGAAGACGTTATGGATTCGAATGTGACTTGGCAGGGCGAGTTGGTAAGCCACGGGCCCAATTCTTGCCAAGACTTGGAATGGTCCACAATATCGGGGTGCCAACTTGGTACACCCACTCCATTGTAGCGTGCTCTTTCGGGCTTGAATTCTTACATAAACATGGTCACCGACTTGGTATTCTTTGAATCTCCTTTTTTGATCAGCGAAACTCTTTTTCCTATCTTGAGCAACCTTTAAATTGGAGCGTACTCTTTTCACCATATCCTCCATTTCCTTAAGCATCTCTGGTCCCAATCTTAGTTTATCTTTAGGGCCACTCCAGCTTGAGGGTGTGCGGCATTTCCGTCCGTATAATACTTCGAAAGGACTCATTTGTAGCGAAGCATGATATCCATTATTGTAAGCAAATTCAACTAAATGCAAATATTCTTCCCATTGTGTGGGTTGCTGCATCACATATGCTCGTAGCATGTCTTCAACTACCTGGTTCACTCACTCTGTCTGCCCATCGGTTTGGGGATGGTATGCTGTACTGAAGTTCAGCTGCGTTCCCAATTCTATAAAGAGCGTCCTCCAAAAGGTTGATGTGAACTTCACGTCACGATTCAAAATTATTGTTTTTGGAAGTCTGTGTAATTTAAACACATTCTGCATGAAGATATGGGAAATCTGTACAGCCCGGTAAGTGGATTGCACAGGTATGAAATGTGTTGCTTTGTTTAACTTGTCAACCGCCACCATAATAGAATCGTTATTCTTCTTCGTCCTAGGCAGTCCTGTTATAAAATCCATAGAAATGGTTTCCCATTTCCATTTCGGAATGGGTAATGGTTGTAGTAACCCTGCTGGATGTTGATGTTCTGCCTTAATTTGTTGACACTCCAAACACTGGGTCAAATACTCAGCCACATTCTTTTCCATTCCCGGCCAATAGTATTCTTTACGAATTGCAGTGATCATTTTCTGATACCTAGGATGTCCAGCATAGTGGCTGAGATGGAATTCGTCGAGAATCAATTTTTTAATGTTGTTTTGATCAGGTACATATAGCCTTTTCTTGTAGTATAATATTCCAGCATTATCTACTTCATATCCTTGCTGATTTTTCTCATTTTTAAGCTATTGTACTTATTGTTTTATTTGCCGGTACATAACATCTTGTTCTGTTGTCCTTTTTATCATTTCCTCAAAGGGGCTTTTCCAATTACTATAGGAAACTTCTTATATGCAGTGGACCTTTCGACCTAAGGCATCGGCCACTCGGTTCTCTTTCCCTTTTAAATGTTTAATTTCAAAATCGAAACTGCTGAGGAAGTCTACCAACCTTGCTTGTTTGGCGTTCAAAGTGGGTTGACTAAAATAGTTGGTCAAACTGTGGTGGTCAGTCATCAGCAAGAATTTCCTTCCCACAAGATAATGTCGCCACATCTTTAATGTGTGTATGACGGCAGCCAAATCTAAATCATAGGCAGAGTTTTTATGTTCATGCTCCTTGAGTTTCCTGGATTCATAAGAAATTACCTTCCCTTCTTGCATCAACACAACCCCCACACCTTCTTTTCTTGCGTCGGTGCACACCACATAATCTTTATTAGGGTCTGCTATACTCAAGACAGGTGCCGTGGTGAGTAGATGTTTAAGCCGGTCAAAATTTTTTTGGCATTCCGGGGTCCATTTGAAGACCTTTCCCTTTTTCTGTAAAGAGGTGATAGGGTAAGCTACCCTTGAGAAGCCTTCTACAAATCGTCTGTAATATCCTGCTAACCCCATAAAGGATCTAATGTCTGCCACATCTTTTGGTACACGCCACTCTATTATGGTCCTTATCTTTTCAGGGTCCACTGCAATCCCTTCCCTCATGATTATGTGGCCCAAATATTGTATTTCTTCCTTGTGAAAGTCGCACTTGCTAAACTTAGCATACAACTGATGTTCTCGGAGAGTTTGCAGTACCAATCTGAGGTGCTCCTTATGCTCTTCCATGGTGCGAGAGTATATCAATATATCATCAATGAATATTAATACAAATCTGTCCAGATATTGATGAAATATGTTGTTCATCAAACACATAAAAGTTGCAGGTACGTTAGTTAACCCGAAAGGTGGCACCACAAATTCATAATGTCCATACCTTGTTCTGAATGTCGTTTTAGCGATGTCTTCTTCCTTAATTATGATCTGGTGATAACCTGATCGTAAATCGATCTTGGAAAACACTGTTGCACCCTTCACTTGATCAAAGAGTTCATCAATCCGAGGTAGAGGGTACTTGTTTTTTATGGTCAGTTTGTTCAGCTGACGATAGTCTATACACATGCGAAGGGTTCCATCTTTTTTCTTAACGAATAACACTGGGGCTCCCCATGGGGAAACACTGGGGCGAATATAGTTTATATCTAGCAGTTCTTGTAACTGCATTTTCAATTCTGTTAACTCTGGTACACTCATTCGATAGGCAGCTCGTGATACTGGCACTGCCCCTGGTACTAATTCGATGGTGAATTCTATGTCCCTCTTAGGCGGCAATCCGAGAATCTCCTCGGGGAATACATCAGCAAATTCTTGTATGACAGGGATGTTTTCTAACAAGGTCATTTTGTCTTTCGAGTCTGCATAGCCTACTTGGATGGCATAAATCTGACACCCTTTTCTAATACACTTTACTAACTGAGATGCGGTTACTGGCTGAATTTGTACTAGCCGCTTAATTCCTTGCATCTCCTGTTGTACCCCCAACTCATCCCTGTAATAGATAGTCTTTTTTTTACAATTGACAAGGGACCAGTGCTTTTCTAACTAATCCATGCCGATTAGAATGTCATAGGAACCAAGGGGAAGCACATTTAAGTCTGTTGTTACTGGCTGTCCAACTACCTTTAAGGGACAGTCAGTAACTTTAGCAAGCACCCGCCTTTTAGCCCCTGTAGCCAGTTGTACCAGCCAAGGATTCTTAAATTTTATAGCCTGTAATTTACAGTGCTCTACCACCTTGGGACTAATGTAACTCAATGCGGCTCTAGGGTCAATTAAAATAGTTACAGAAAAGTCTAAATTTTACCTTCGAGTTCTACCATAGTCGGTTGGTACTCCGCTTGACGGTCTTCCAGGGCAACATTAATCTGGGGTATACTTCGTCCCATGTCACCAACTGTCGATGCTTCTTGAATTTGGGAGATCTGTTCAGTTCCCTTTCGTTGCGGACAATTCTTAATATAATGGGGTCCGCCACAACCCCAAAACTGTACAGGAGGTCTTGCTGTTACTTCGCTGTCCAATTTACCAGGGGGCTCATTGGTCCTCGATTCACTGGTTGGCCTTGTCTTGAGTGAATTTTTTCTGAAAGTTTCTGCTGTTTGGTCCTTTTGCAAAACTCATGTTACTTCCTCCGCGGCTCCCTTTACCATTTCCAGCCAATCTGTTGTTTCTTTTATCAGCTCCCCTTTTCCCTGCGACTTCTCCTTTCAGTTTACTTTGCTGATAGTGAATTCTAGCCTTACGTATAACTTCGTCCATAGTCTTCGGATTGTCAAATTCAATCATTTCCCTCATATACAGGGGTAAACTGCTGATAAATCTTTGTACTTTAGCCTTCTCTTCTTTAATATAAGGTACATAGCGAAGTAACGAGGTGAAGCGAGTGATAAATTCGTCCATGGTCTATTGCCCTAGACGCGAATCATGAAATTCTCTTGCTTTTTCATTGTAAAATCGTTCTGTCAGGTACCTTTCTTTAAAATATTTTTGAAATTTGTCCCAGGTAATATTCTGCTCATTTACACCTCTCACTATTTTGACTTCCTCCCACCATAAAGTGGCTTTCCCTTGTAATTGGAAGATAGCTAAGCGTGCCTTGAGGTTATGATCATATTCGTACAGCTGAAAATATTTGTTCATATTGATTAACCATGCCTCCACTGTCTCTTCTTGTTATCCGTCAAAATGCGGTGGCTTGATTTTGTGAAACTCACTTTGCAGTTCGATCCGCTGCCTCTTTGATGTCTGCTGCTCGGAGGCGTTATCAGATCATTCCTCTTGTTCTTCATTCCTCCCTTCCGATCTTTCCAGCTCTGTATGGAGGTTTTGTTCTTCCGAGCCTCTCTGCTGTTCAACACTAGGATGTGGCAATTGCTTATTCTGTTTGTCTAATAGACTCTTTAAAATTCTTTCCTGTTCCATGGTTATTCTAGCATTATCCTCTCGTAATCGTGATATTTCATTCCTCAGTTCTTGTACTTTTTCCAGTATCGTGTGATTCGTATTTCGAGTCTCTTCCCCAATCTGTACCCATAACTCTGGGTTTCTTCCAGGGCTTATTGCTGATCCCTGACCAGCTACGAACCCATGGGATCCACTGCCTGCCCTTCTCATTTAAACTATATCCTGTTTCTTCTTAAGAACCTGGTCAGAGGAAATAATTAGCACAACAAAATTATATTACAAAAACATTTTTTTTTTTTTTAGATTTATGGAGATAGCATAAAATAAATCTATTTCAACCATTTATCTCATAGAGGCCACAGTTTTGAAAACGTGGCTCTGATACTACTTGTAATAAGCCCATCATAAAAAAAAATTCTTTTTAATTATTGTTATAATTCACTTGTTATGTCATCCCGCCAGCTACAGTACTACCCAGATTATAATCATGTCTACGGATTAAAGTGAGAATTAAAAGCACATTTAAATTTCTAGAAAATGATTTGATTTATTACATCTGCACAGTTGTCTTTATGCTAAGGCTTCGGGTATTAAGCCGCCTTAACCACAAGGCGAGCCAGTTGGATAAGGTATACTAATTACTCTTCTCTGCGTTGTCATGTGTGTGACCTGGTGGACCATTTGATCTCACCAGTTCAGCTCGGGATCCACATCTGGATCTACGGTGACGCCTACCCCATCACAATCCAATGGTGGAGACTTTGTCCGAATTTTATCAACCCCGATAGTAGCGAGAGCGACCTCATTTGTTTGCAATTTTCTTTGCGGATGTTTGCTCTGGTGCGGTCACTACTTCCGCATTGTTGTTTTGAAGGTTGGAACCCTGTTCGGGTCGGCTCCATGGTTGATGATGGACGACGGCATCACAGGTGAAGGCTTCTGTCTCTGGTTAGGTTTGTCGTTTTAGTTTGATTATTATTTTGTCTGTAATGTATTCAAACCCTTGCAGGTTCATTAATCACCTGCATGTATTTGCTATACTGTGCAGACACATGGGACTTCGAATCGGTTCAACTAATTTGGAAGGGCATCGACTCCAGGGCGAGGGAACTTTCAGTTTCGGTTAAGTTTCTATCCTGGAGGGTGGGGAGACGTTCAGTATGCCATGGTTCTCGGCCTCCCCGGAGCCCCGGGCCTTTTGGTTGCGAACCTCAACTTAAGGAGGTGCAGCACCCTTTTTGCTGGGTTTTCTATCTACTATAACTATATTTGCAAGCCAGAGGTGATTATTATTGCGAATCTCCCCAGAGTTTACCGGTTGAAACTTGTATTTACAGTTAAATGCTTTTGTGACGACATGAGTTTTGGGTTTGAACAGAGGGGTTGGTCTATTATATACTGTAACTATTAAGGCCAGCATTCGGCTTTATACATTGAACTTTTGTTAATTTCTTCTTGTATGTGTATACCCAGTCCTGGGTTTTCGTCTTTGATTAACTGGAAAAACTGTTATATATAAATTTCCTTTCTCTTGTATATTCATGAGTATGCCGCATACCATGTCGTTTTCAATTTTTACAGAATGGCTTTAGCATTAGATACGGTGGTTTTGATTTTAACAGGTTTGAAATTATTTAAATGGATGATGTTGGCCCACTGGGCCTCGTGTTTAATTGCTCTTCAGTTTTAGATTTTATTCACTGAGTCCTGCACACTCTTCCTCTTGCAAATATAATTTCATTACCTGGAACTTGACAGCTTGACCTCTTCAGTTTTCCCCAGTTCGCCACAGGGCCGATACTCCATTTCCAGTTTCAGGGTTTACTATCAAACAGGTTCTCTTTCCTACGTAGGGTTTTAGCCATAGTTTTCTGTCGGCTCCGGCATTTACGTGAACCCTTGACCTTGGTTGGAATACCCATACTTATTTGCTCTGCTAAAATTCCTGCGGTTCTACCTGAGTTTATTATTATTTATTTTATGGTCATTACTACTATGGTAAGAAAACACTACCTCGGTTTCCAGAGTTTTCCGTTTTGGATACCTTCGGCAACCCGAAAACATTCTGTTGTTTCGAAAGGTTTCCTGGAATTTCGTTCTAGAACTTGGCCCGAGGTGTCTACCTAAACCCTTTATGTGCTGCAGAACCATAGTCGTTCCCGTCCCTTTCTATGATTCACTCGATACAAGGGTAGAGGCTTTTGTTGTTTTTCCTTTAAATTGTGCCACAGGTCCTTTACTCATTTGAAACCTACCAGCACATTTCTCGATTCTACTGTTCAGTTTCATCGGTAATCCTCTTCGAGCGACTGTCTGCTCTCTGCTGATAATTTAATTTCCTAAATTTATATTGTTTCTGAATAGTTTGCAAGATTTCTCTAAATGTGAGAATCTCCTCACGGCTAATTCCAATGTACAGCACTTGATATCAAATAAGTAGTTAGTAAATAGCGATTTAATTCATCGCCATTCCTTTTATATTCCAATACTGTTATTTTCTTTTTATGTTTTATTTCTAACAGAATATGCTGCATTCCAATGCTATTTAATCCTTAGTACACTGTACATTTTTTTTTTATAATGAACAGAGTCATGCAATTTCACCTCAGATAGCATTTACTGCTCTCTTTTTTTTTTTGTTCCTTTTTTTTAAAAAAGAAATATTCTACAGAGTTCAGTTGCTTACCTAGTCCTTCAGATACTTAGCTCCTCTCTCAGAAAACTGAGATTACCTCTTTCCAATTGCTTCTAATTTGCCTCCCATCCACGAGATTCATTCTTCAGGAACCGAATCTCCCCTCCGTGCTTCTTGCAGGACCACTATTTGTCAGCAAGTTGTCTGCACTCAGTGCCTGGCTATCTGGTCCTCACAGCACAGTGAACCCCGTTCCCTTTCTTTTTCCTTTTTCTCTGGAAACCCCTTCCAGTTAAGGAAAGACGGTTAGGGTTTGGGAATTCCACAACTGTCTGGCCTCCCCTTTTTCTTGGGAAGTTCCAACTTTCAAAAAACATTATTAAAACAAAAGAAAACAATATTATTAAATTCCAACTGTTAATAATGTTTCAGTAATCTTTTATTTACCATAATATAAATTAGATATTTACATCAGTTCCAGGGCATTACAATAACAATAATAAGTTATAAATTAAATAGTTTTTTAAAAACTAAAATAAAATAAATTTCCTATTTTAAATTTATTATATC